>WAAF01005183.1:37680-55356 GCA_013400475.1 Tricholaema leucomelas | reverse complement strand
ACCCAAACCATCACACTTAGTTTTAGGGAGATAGTGTGTACTAGACTAAGCTTATGCAGTTCTACATTCTTAAGTGTGTTTCGCGCTTGAATTTTAATATAATCGGATACCTCTCCTTTCAACTTTCTTCTGCTTTCCTCCCAAAGTGTAAATAATAGGGTTTTGCTCTTACATAGCTACACAGAGAGAAATGAGCTATTTGTAATAGGATTGTTTTCAATAATTGGAGCTTCTTGTGGAAGTTTGTTTTGACAAACCTCCTTCTTTCAACTTCTACTTTTAGTGTAATTACCTCATTACATTAAAACTTTACATTACCTGAGTTTCAACACATGTTCTGTTCAATTTCTTGGTAATAAATTAAATCTCTATCTATACAATTTATATATCTGATTATCTTTCTCAAATTATTTTAATTTATTTCAGACCATTCATTCAGAGGTAGACTTGCATTCAGAGGTAGAAAAACTGAGAAGAACCAATGTCAAACATATGCAGACTGTTGGAATAAGTCATACAGTAGCTTTCAGACAGTTAGATAATTACATACAGCTAACAGCAAAATATGTGTGAAATATAGCAACTTAACAAAAGAACAAAACCAACCAAACAAGGAAAAAATTCAAATTTCCCTATTCTAATATCTAATTTCAAATCTCTAGAAAGTTTTAGTTGCAGGTAAGAGATATTTGCCTTTCTTCCTTTCAATGAGTTTATCTGTTGTCAGCTTTCACAATTCATAATTAAAAGGACTTTTTCTGGTTTTGCTTTTTTTCAGAACATGTTCCATGTCAGTTCATACTCTCTTTTTTTCAGTCTAACACCCTCCATAAACACTCATCCTCTTGGAACATCTAGTAATAGAAATGGCCAATTCTTATCAATTTCAGTGGTTGTATGGGAAAAGTAAAAATCAGTAACAACTGAGTTACCAATGCTATTTGTTTTTCATTTCCACTTGTTATTGTATTTTTCTTAGTCAGCCTACCTCAGGCAGCTGTGATATGGTCTGCGCCATCACTGAAGCTGCATACGTAACAATTCTGTATAACACAGAACATCTCTGTGAC
This sequence comes from Tricholaema leucomelas, assembly GCA_013400475.1. Lineage (NCBI taxonomy): Eukaryota > Metazoa > Chordata > Aves > Piciformes > Lybiidae > Tricholaema lacrymosa > Tricholaema leucomelas. The sequence goes on along the minus strand of WAAF01005183.1, from coordinate 54,286 downwards.
TGTATAGCAAATATTGTGCTCATGAAGGATATATAAATAAAGTGAGAGCCCAAAAATAATTCAGCTACCTAAATCCAGAGATTTCAGTCTAGGATATGTTGCAGGACACAAACTGTTCAGGAGTGATACTGATTTAAAACACTCCCTTTCTTTTTGAGTTCATTTCCATCTACACATTGCACATCAACACTGCACCAACACAGCACAGCATAGTTTATGAATATGATCAGAGAAAAATGGCAGTTTAAGACAAAAACAAACAAAGAAACAAACAAACAAAAACCCCACAAACTATCACTGTTATATTAATTAGTGACGGGCAAAACAACAGTGACACAAGGACATGTGGACACAGTAGTAGCCCAAACCAAAGTCGAAGCCATTTATTGCTATAGCAGCAGGTTTTTTATATCCCATTCTGCAAATTGTGGTAACTCTACAGGTTATGGAACACAATGATGGGGTAAAATATTGTTTTTATCATTCTTATTGGATAAGGGTGTTGGCTATCTTGGCAGAGATTATTTTCAGTTCGTTGTTCTAAATTTGCTATGCTTCTGTACAAATGTTACACAAGTTGAGCATACCAGTTTACTATGTTTCTAAACTAAATCTTCCTGTGTCAAGGGTACACAGGGTTGCTCTCTATCTGACTCCCTTCCTCGGTTCCCACAGCTCCCCATTTTTGTTTTTGTGCAACAAACGCAGACTGATTGATCTGCTGCAGGGCCCTTTGCAGCAGACCAATCAGGCAGGGTAGCATTAGAAGTGACAATTACAGGAAGTGCAATGGTCCTTGTTTTAACTAGAGGCAGAACCCATCCTGTGAGACACCACCCTTTAAACAACCCGTTGAGCCACTCAGCATCCTCTTCCTTAAGGTGCCAGAGTACATCTTCAAGTTCTTGAATATGCTTTTGTATTGAAACCGAATGATGAGACAGATTCATACAACACATTCCCTCAAACTCCTCACATCCGTGTCCATGCATCAGTAACAGAAAGTCAACTGCAGCTCTATTTTGCAAGGTAGCATGACGTACTGAATCAACATCTAACAAAAGTTCACTTAATGCTTGCAAAGTGCTATTTGATTGCTTTGCCAACCAGCATCCTTGTTTGTTAAGAGTAGTTCAGGTTGGGTCAGAATCAGCATCACCTGTCAAAACAGGAAGCCTTCACTTCCTATGTGTGACAGGTGACAGGAGCTCAGTGACAGGAGCTCAGTTCCAGGTGTGATGGTCCAGAATTTCCCATAAATCAGATTAAATAATGTGTCACAATAAAAACTCTCAAGAAAATAAATTTGGTCTTGTGCATGGCACATTGTGATGTGCTTGAGAAAGACTAATATATGACTCTAGGTGGAATAACCCAGGTATCTTAGAGCAGACACCAGTTAGCATGCTTAATATGTGTAAGTCTTTGCTATGTGCCACTGAAGAGTTCAATTTACTGTCATTAAATGTGTATTTCTGTGTCAGATACTTGGTGGAAACTGAGAAAAACTACCAATACATTAATTAAAAGCCAGGAGGAGAGATTTGAATTAACTTATTTAATGAGAATAGAATTAATCTAAAGATGACTTGGGAATGTAGTAACTCAGAAGCCAATCACACAAGCAGGAAAACTTGCAAATTATTTGTTTTCAAAGGTGATGGTCAAGAGGAAAAGTAACTTATTTAAAACCCTTAAAATATTTGATAGCATGAGTAGGAGTGTGGTACATGCCACTGCTGATTATTCCTTGAAGAATGAAGATATGGCAATGATATCTTTGGGAAATGGCAGTCTTGATAAGAACATTTTTTTGTTCAACTATGTTTCAGTAAAGACATCTGTAAAGGAATAAGTTTCACACTCCATTCCTAGGAATGTCAGGTAAAAATCAGCTTACTCATAGGTTATACTCTGATTTTTCTCCTTTCCATGGGAGCATACACACACACTGTGAAAACTCAAATCCTTCACAAAGATCATGATGTATAAGTCAATAAAAAAAGTAGAACTCAGGCACTATTATCTCAAGAGGGAGAAAGATATTACCTAGTGAATACTTAAGATTCATCACAATTCAGTTGAATACTTTTATAAGACCTAAAGTCTAGTTAGTTAAAAATTGATGCCTTTTAACTACAGGCTGACAGATTCTGGTAATCATCTCCTAACAAATGTATGCATTAAGACCACAATGGCTCTTACAGTTCATTAGAACAGTTTCTTTTACTCCAAATGTCTTCTGTTCCACATAACAGCAGCAGGAGTTTTTGTTGCTTTGTTCAATGATTCCATGTTTTATTACAGAAATTCACCCTTAAGGCTGGCACAATTTTAATGAGTCAGTTTATAAAATATTACAAATTTGGCATATTAGTTAGATCTCCCTCAGGAGACAGAGATTCATTTTTCCTTTCACATTTTTAGTCACTGTAGCAGATAGTTTATACGCCCAAGTTTCTTCTTCTGAAATAAGAAACACTGTATTTTTCCCCCCATTTTTTCTTTGTTTTGCTATTGTCCAAGAGTAAGTGTTACTGGAGAGACACTGACTTTCAGCTTCTGTGGACTGCTTATTGTGATGAGACCTGAAAACTGAATTTGAATCCTAATGATTAGCACATATTACCAGTTATCACTATCAACGTATTAGCAGTGTTGCATTTTCTTACATGAGTTTTCTCTTTCCATTGACATCATATGTCATTGCTGACAGAGTGCTTGGATTTCTGCTGCTGACCAAATCTGCACAACTGAAGTATACCAAAACAAGGTTCATAGTCAGTCCAAGACTTAAAGAGTGAACTCAACTCTATGTGTAGTATTACAGAGCAATACTATGACATTTACAGTAATAACAAAAGTAGTTTAATAATGCTTTACTAACCAAGAGTTTGTTCTGTGGTGTCTGAAGGTATATATGTATATATTTTTACTGACAGACTAAGAAGTACCCATTTAATTTTTGCCTTTAAGAAAAAAAAATGGATTAATATCAAATTAGTCCCCACCATGTTAATTTTCTTACTACTAGTATGGAAAACTAATGTTTCATTAGGTACAAAGAAATGTCTAGTCAGGAGGTGAAGTAAAATGTTTCTCAAGTCTCTTTAAGGCTTAATGAATAATTTAATTATCAAAATTGTAAACTTATGCTCATAAGAACTGATCTATAATCCCAGAGGCTTGTTAGAAAAAACTGTTTACATGATTAGATAGCTGCCCTTGTAGCTCAGACCTTCAGATTACACATTAAAATGCATGTATTCCAAACCTGGAATTCAACAGAATGATTGTCACAGAGATGTAAAAATAGCTCTGAAAATTTTTGAATTGTCCTGTACAATTTGTCACACACGTTCATTGGTTGTGTTTGTTTGGGATTTTGGTGGTGGTGGTTTTGGGTGGTTTGATTTTTTTTTGTTTTAGTTTGTTTGGATTTTATTTTTTTTTAATTTGGTTATTTTTAAATTTGTTTGCTTTCTGCAAAGCTCAATCACTCATTTGAATTCCAGTAGTGATAGAGTCATCAGGTCTTTAGAATGCCAACAATGCACAGCCTGTGATTGTGTTCTAACGTATCTAAAATTTCAGTTTGGAGGAATAGATTCAACCTGAATTTATTACATTGCTGATAATGCTCTAACATTCAACAAGCAGGAGTTCACAATATAGAGAAGTATTCATAGCATACAACTAGACTAAGTTTTATTATGCTGCCCTTTACAGTGTCCTGCCTCTTATTTGCAAGAGAAAGCAGCACAACACTGTCTCTCAATTGCCATGTGATTAAAGTTTGGTTTTGTTTTTTTTTACATTAAACCACAAAAGATTATGGTTTACTTTTCACTGGAATCCACTAAATGTCCTATACTAGAAACAAAAGGCTCCATTCTCTCACAGGTCATATTTGCTTGGTTTTTTCTCAGTCATTATTTGAAAGTTAAATGAAAATCATGATGATCAAAGGGCTGGACCACCTCTTCTATGAGGACAGGCTACAAGAATTGGGGATTTTCAGCCTAGAGAGGCTTTGAGAAGACCTTGTAATAGGCTTTCAGTATCTGAAGGAGGCCTACAGGAAGGCTGGGGAGGGACTATTTACAAGGTCTTGTGATGACAGGACAATGGTTAATGAGTTTAAGCTGGAAGAGAGGAGACTTAAACTAGATGTTAGGAAGAAGTGAAGGTGGTGAAACACTGGAATAGGTTGCTCAGAGAGGTTGTGGATGTTCCCTCCCTGAAGATGTTCAAAGCTAGGTTGGATGAGGCCTTGAGCAACCTGTTTTAGTGGGAGATGTCCCTGTGTATGGCAGGGCATTGGAAATAGATGACCTTCGAGGTCCCTTCCAAGCTAAACCATTCTGTGATTCTATGACAACAAAAATATAGCATTAATTCTTCATCCACAAACATCTCAGTATTCTAACGTGATTCTCCTCATAAGGAGTTGAATTACAGCTGGTCTATATGGACTTGGTGAATTCTACATTTCAGTTCCCTCTTAGGTTGAAAACTAAAAGACCAGATATGCTCTGGTTAGTTATAGGTAACAACACATGCAGAAGTTGCAAGGTAAAGAAAGCAATCTAACAACAGGGTATATTTAGATCAGTATTCTTAGATGAGATCTCAGAGCTTATTGTTCTCTAGATATAGATTTCTGGAAAAATTGTCCAGGATCCTGTATAAGTGTAACTTGATTTGCACAGCAAAAAAGTGAAATATGTCAGACAAAACAAGCAAATAACTTACTTTCCATTGAAAAAGATCTATATGCTGAAGATTTATATTTGGGTATTTGCCTGCTATACTGGAGGTCTATAGTTTTATTTATAAGAACAGTTTTTGTTCATCTTATACTAAAGATAACAAATCGCTTCTCTAGTCCATATGGCCCCCATTTTCAACATGTTCTTTGCAGTTCATTTGAAAAGCATCCAGCATCTGATTATATACACAGCAATTACAGCATTATCCTGAAGACTAACTCCTTTCACAGCTCACTTTTCCACTGAAGCTAAATCCAGCTCTGTGAGACTAATCAATACTAGGAAGATTTATGGTACAACTGTAGATCATATCTGAGGACAAATTAAAGACTTCAGTGATAATTCAGAATATACCTATCTGCTAGGATAAAGGGAGCTAAAACTATTATCCCTTCAATAAAGGATAAACAGATAATTGTCAAGAGGTATTATCACATATAACATACATATACATATTAGTATCCTGAGAAGGATTAGTAAATTTGTTTACAAGGGTATATTGATCTTTACTGATGACAAAATCAGTCTCCAAAAATGCAAGGAACTACAGAAGAAAGTGCTTCAACTCATCTGTTTAGCCATGTAAATACCCCCTTTCCCTTGAATTAAATGCCCTTAACTCTTATTTTATATTTAGCATATGTGGTTTTCATTTTATGTTTGACATAGTGTTAGAAGAGGTCCAAAGAGCGTTATCTGTCTCATCATTGTCATCAGGAACAAGGATCCATCTACCCCAAAGACTTGGACTAATATTCAGGCTAATGTGAGTTTTACAGCAGCCTGCTCCATAATAACTCACTGATTAAGTGACTGAGCCTGTACAATGGTGTGTGGTCTCCATGGATTTGCAGGTGCAAGTCCTGTAGGAAGAGGCCTACCTAGTACTAACTGTCCATACCTGCCCAGTATGATTGATGATTGCACTGTCCCCGATTATTGCTTCAGAACAAAGAACCATAACTGCTGCCAGAAGAGACTAATGCCCTGGTATTGCTAAGGGAACCATGAACCTTAGAGGACTCTGCTTATGATAATGTCATTGTAATACCGAAACACCTGTACTAAGGCTACCAGCCTCCAAAGCAGACCACACCTTGGGCATGCCTCTTTGGCCATGTGTGGAAGTCTTACTTGTGGTGGGCATGTGGGATGGAGAGATGCAGAGTTCAGACATTGACAGGTGTGAAACTGATTATAAAAGATGTCTCCCTAGCAATGGGACTCAGAGCTTTCCCCACTAGGATCAAGAAAAGATCAGAAGGACCAGCATGACTGGACCTGGGACCAGAGAGACATCTTCAGACCCTCACCTTGGTAGTAGCTATAAACCTCCCTTCTCTCTTCACTTTACCTCTCCCCTTTTTCCTCTCACTTTTCCCTACCTATTGCATACCATCTTATGGGCAATGGAAGTTTTACGGTTGATTGAAGTGAGCCCCCTGGTGCTGTCTCCTGAGTCTTTTGCACTTTGAGATCACACTAACAAACCCTCACAAGTCCACTGTTTGGACCACGACAAAACAAAGAAGAAACAATAAACTCGACAAGTATCCTGATACTTTTGGGTTCAAATTTATGTTAGATGCAAAACTTCTCAGACAGAGAACTTAAGCTTTTAGCTTTAATGTGCACTTCAAATTGGAAAGCAATGGAGGATAGTTATGAAATTCATATTACAGTTAGGCATATTCCATAACTTCGTCTAGATATGAAAAAATGTGTAGGAGGTGAAAAAGCAATCATAAAGTTTTGTAAAAAGGTTTGCAGGTCTGATTTTGTTTTGAGGATTTGTTTGTTCTTGTTGTTTCCTACAGAAACTCTACAAAGAGCAGATTTTGTAGCCATGCTTCCTGATATCACAGATCATTACTTCATGTAATAACTTACCTAAGCAGTTCACCTGAAAGCTCCAGTTTATAGTAGTGAAGTATTTGTTCCAGTCCTGTGCCACTTCATTTGCACTTCTTTGAAACCTGTACTGAAATTAACTCCCCAATGTCTCAAGGCAAAGATATACAACAGGGATACCAACAGTCTCAATGTCTTGACATCATCGTTCATGAAATGAGATCATGAAGACTCAAGCCTAGGTTCTCTTCAGAACTGCCAAATGTATCAAGCTGATTGTCATGACAGGACAGGGGAAAATGCTTTATCTGTGGGAGAAAGAGGAAAGAATTGCAGAAATGCCAAGGTAGGTGGCATCAGGATATATAAAGTGGATAGTATCATTTACTGAGAGATAAGTACAATGATAAATCTAAGAAGGTCCCGAGGTAGACAGGTAGACAGGGACAAGAGTTGAAGCCCTGAACTATTTGAAACACATCTAGAAGTGTAAAATTCCTTCCTTCCTTCCTTCCTTCCTTCCTTCTTTCCTTCCTTCCTTCCTTCCTTCCTTCTTTCCTTCCTTCCTTCCTTCCTTCCTTTTTATTTTTTTTCTTCATGCAGAAATTAAACTTCTGAACACAAGCTTTTCTTCTTTGCTACAGATGAGAACATACGAGTTTTGAAACAGCTGATAAAAGAAAGGTCACTGGCCTTTGAAACAAAATATTATGAGTACTTTACCATATTAATTATCCAAAATGTCAGAAGTTGATCAAAGTGTGGACAAGTAGTTTTTACCAAGACAGTAAGAATTTAGCATAAATTATTTCTGGTTGTCGTAACAGATTTGTAAAAGTGCCTGTCCCAGACTTACCAAATCTGGATTTGGCAGCCCATGATACACAGTACCATTGAATGGTGAAGCACACCAGAACTGTATTTTCTGAGGCATTAAGTTCAGTAGAAAGGAGAGAGTGGTCCTCTCCCTTCAGCATCTATGAGAGAGAAGGAAAAGAGAATGCTAACTGTGAAACTGTTACAGAAATTCTGTCATAGATTTTGACTCTGAATGTATTGGTAGCCTACTTACTTGGTTTTATGCCTTTTGTCTTTCATGAAATGTAACCCATTTCTCTCTCACGTTACTACTTCAGTCTGCACATGAGTTGTCTTGCACATCTTCAAGTTACCAGGCTTAATTACCCACAAGCCAAGGTGGTGCCTTGAGAAGCAAAGCTATGCCTTGGCTGTGCCTGCTAGCCAGCTCTGCGTTTAGATTATAGAGGCACCACAGTCACCTTTCATAAGGTAATGGCTCCATCTCTTCTGCTATTCCTAGTAGGTCTTTTCTGTTGCCTTTAAAAAACAAACTGAACCAACCAACCAACTAAACCGCAAAGAAAATTAACAAAATATGTTTAAAAGTATGTTGTTTCCACTGTACATATTTTAAAGTAGATGGGCTGCAATTGTATGGTTACATGAGTACATTTTGATGTACATATTCTATGTCTCTTATGAATGCATAAGACAAATTTGCAAGTAAAATTTAATGGTTTACACAACATCATTTTGTATTTTACTTCAACTTCGTCATACTTAGAGGCAAATTATTTCCAGAATCACCAGGCTTATCTGTGTTCTTATGAAATTGTGAAAACTGATGCATTAACTTCCTCTTTAACAAGCTGCTGTTTGAGGCTAGCAGCTGGTCCACTCTATAGAAGTGGCTACATGCAGTACTGAAGCTTATTTCTTCCTCTGCTTTCTCAAAATGGCACAAAGCCATGTCATTTTTTTGACAAGTAGCACTTGTGACATAATTCCCACTGTTCTCTGGAGCTGACTTCTATTTCTATGAAAGATTTAGATTAGTAGTGTACACCTCTATTAAATTTTTATGTGCTTCCCATATCACTTTTGGTGCAGAAAGTGCTTGCCTCCCCGTCTCAGATCTCTAAGATTTAAATTCCTTTTTAAGCGCTGAAGAAGTCAGATCAGAATCTTATCTTGCATGCCTAGAATTTAGGCTTTTCAAGATACGGTTATATATATCGATATAAGAGGAACTTCTTATTTATCAGACATATGGACAGTCAATATTAAACTGGCAATATCAAAGTTATTGTACAGGACCAGGCTTACAAAATCACAGAATGATAGAGGCCAGAAAGGACCTTTGCAGATCATCTAGTCCATGTCTCACTTCACTCCCAGAGCAGGGTCTCCTAGAGCAGGTTGCACAAGATGGCATTCAGGTGAGTTTTGAATGTCTCCAGAGATGGAGACTACACCACCTTTCTGTGCAACCTGTTTCAGTGCTCTACCACACTCAAAGTAAAGCCATTCCTTCTCATGTTTACATTTTTCCATGTATCTAGAGAAAACAAAGTATTTTCCTTCTTTGATATTTTTATGTCATGAACAATTTTACAGTTGGTGATAAATCACTGTGGCAGCTGCTGTTCTGCCAACAACAAAAACTTCTAAGATTAATGCAGGAGGCTTGGGTTTGCAAAACCTTCCTGAACTGAAGAACTACATGTTTATGAAGAACAAAACAAAAACATTGCAAGACTGCCAAAAGGAACATCTTGCAAAACCTAGACCTATGGAGGTGCTGGACTTGCTTTTATAAGGAACTATTTGGATGACTTTTATAGAGAATTATTGTTAGTGCTTTCATGAGGGGCTGTCTTAACTTGTGCATGGGGCTCAATTCTGTTGCTTAAGTGGGTTAATATGGGAGATAAGAAATACTATATAATTAGCTATTTTGGGGAATAAAGCAATTAAGTTATGCAGCAGCAACAGGGTTTGTGCCCTTCATTCTTCACAAATTACAGAATGGGACCTAGAAAGACCATCTAGTCCTACCCCTCCTGACAGAGTAGGATCACCTAGGGTATGTCTCACAGGAATTCATCCAGGCGGGTTTTGAAAGTCTCCAGAGGTGACTCCAGTGTCACTGGGCAGCCCATTCCAGTGTTCTGTCACCCTCACAGTCAAAAAGTTTTTCTGTACGTTGACATGAAACTTCCTTTTCTCCAGCTTGCATCCATTGTTGTGAGATCCCAGCTGCTTTATTGTCTCAAACAGGGTGTGACATGACCTGACAGGGTGATTTAAAAGCACTGCAACAGCGCCACTGAAAGGCCAATGTGCACATCACACTCTGCACAGCTCTTGAGGCTCTGCCCCTACCCCGCAAAGGAGAATGGGTGAATGGCAACTTCCTGGCAACAACATGCTATGAAGGTACCCAATGGCTCCTTTTGGCACCACCTGCACAGCTGACATTGTACTGCCCCTCTGCCTGTGGACCAGTCAGTGCTGCAAACCAGCTTCGTGCCATTCATGCCCCAGCTCCTGCTGCTGCTCTGCTGCTCCAACTGTGCACTGCTCACATCACTTCATTTTTCTTTTCAGAATGTGTGCTTGCCAAGAACTCGGGGCTGTTCCTGTGTAATTCTACAAGCTGAACCGGAGGAACGGTGATATCTCTTACTTTGCACTTCAACTCTCTATTTTTCCCTCTCCTTTCCATTTCCCCTCTGTTCTGGTCCAATCTAATATACTTGTCAGCCTTTTGACATCAGTTCACCTTTATTTGCTCAAAGGAATTATTTGGATCTTAGCATGACCCTCCCCTGCTGAGCAGGGTTAGTACAGGATAGCTGGATCACGGCAGTTGCTATTTGAACAATCATTGGTCGTGACTGAGAAGTCTGGATCCATCCTCCCATCATGCCCTCTTCATATATTTATAAACATTGAGATCACCCCTTCTTGAAGCTAGACACCCATTTCCCCCAGCCTTTTCTCAGAAGAGAGATGTTCCACTCTCTTAATTATCTTTGTGGCTCTGAGATGGACTCTGTCAAGCAGTTCTCTGTTCTTCTTCTGCTTAGGGGACCAGAACTGGACACAGTATTCCATATACAGACTCACCAGGGCAGAGTAGAGGGGGAGGAGAACCTCTCTCAACCTATTAGCCACTGCACTTCTAATAGATCCCAGGATGTCATTGTCCTTCTTAGCCACAAGGGCACATTACTGGCTCATGGTCATCTTTCAGTCCACCAAGACCTCTAGGTCCCTTTCTCCTGCACTGCTCTCCAATGGGTCAATCCCCAAACTACACTGGTACATAGGGTTGTTCTTTTCCAGATGCAAGAGTCTGCACTTATCCTTGTTGTATTTCATAAACTTTCTCCCTGCTCAACCCTCCAGTCTTTCTAGGTCTCACTGAGTGGCAGTGCAGCCTTCAGGTGTGTCAGTTTTCCAGTTTTGTGTCTTCAGCAAACTTCCTGACAGTGCACTCTGTTCCCTCATCCATGTCAGTGATGAATATATTGAACAGTAGTAGCCCCAGTACTGACCCCTGAGAGACTTCACTAGATATGGCCTTCAACTAGACTCTGTCCCATTGACCACAACTTTCTGACTTCTTCCCTTCAACCAGTTTGCAATTCACCTCATGGAGGTGACCCTGATTGGTCTATAGTTACCCAGGGCCTCCTTCTTTCTCTTTTGATGACTGGAGTGTCATTTGATTTCCTTCAGTCCTCAGGCACCTCTCCCATTCCACACAACTTACCAGAGATGATGGAGAATGGCCCAGCAAGGACTTCCACCAGCTCTCTCGGCATTCACAAGTGCATCCCATCAAGACCCATGGATTTATGGACATACAGATTGCCTAACTGATCTCTAACCCAGTCCTCATCAACCAAGGCAAACTCCTTCTTTATCTGACTTGATCTGAGACTCTCAGAGGTCTGTAGCTCTGAAGAGAGTCTCCAGCAGTACAGACAGGGACAAAGAAAGCATTCAGTAACTCTGCCTCTCTCTGTCACCAGGGTACCTACCCACCTCATTCAACAGTGGACCTACATTGCCTCTAGTGTTAGTTTTGTCTGCATGTATTTAAAGAAGCTTTTTCTGTTATTCATGACCTCTCTTGCAAGATTTAATACCAAGCTTTCCTAGTTGCCTCTCTACATCTTCTGACAACAGTCTTCTATTTTCTCAAGTCACAACCCCCTCCTTCCATGATCTGTAGATCCTCATTCTTCCACGTGATTTTGCCTATCAATTCCCTCTTTAACCATGTGGGTTTCCTGGCTCCTTGTCTTAATTTTCCACCTGTTGGGGTGCTCTGATCTTGAGGTTGGAATAAGTGGTCCTTGTACATTAATCAGCTGTCTTGGGTCCCTTTACCTTCTAGTTCTCTGTCCCATGGGATTTCCTCTAGCAATTTCTTGAAAAAAAAGAGTCAGTTTGTTAGCTCCTCTGATTAAGAGTAACTTTCAAGTAATAAATTAATTTGTAGTTTCCCATGATGCTTTGCATATTTTATAACTATTTTCACAAATTGATCAGGATTTTAATTATTTTTTAATGCTTGAATAGTTTTAATGTAATAGGCAAGAGCATTTTTTTCTGGGCTGCAGCCTGAGTCTTTGTGCTCTGTGACATCTTTATGGCACTCTGGAGTAAATACACTGTTGTAAATCAGATAACCTTTCTGTGAGACTCACATATTACATGCATAGTATTTACCTGTAGTCAAAAGGGTCACTTCACACTGTACAAAATCATTAAACAAGACGTTTGAAGGCCTAGAGTACAAGCCTAGTACATGAAGGCTGCACTTGCATAGTGCAGCAAAGAAGAGGTCAAAGACTGATTTAAGGGCAACTTGCAGCCATCTGAAGGGAGTCATAAAAATGACAGAACTAAATGTTTCATAGTAACATCCCATATAAAAAGGGCCAACGGTCACAGATTAAAATGGGACAGATGTAGATGGGATTAGGTAAAGCTTCTTTTCTAGGAGAGTAGTGCTGCAAAGGAGTAGCACCATCTTTACACAAAGACACTAAAGAATCTACATGCTTGTGTTTTCCACACTCAACTAGACAAAACTGTAGCTGATCCAACCTACTGTTTCTCTGGACTAAATGGCCTCTAGAAAACCCTTCCAACCAAAATTTCAATGAGGATGACTTTCTGAAACCACGTGACAAAGAGAAATGGACAGATGCATCCTACTTTGTCCAGATTTTCTAATGAAACATCTTTCACCATAGCTTTCATATTTCAAAGATGCTGGAGGATACAAATATGACATCTAATTACACCAAAATTAGGAAGACTTCCTTGCATTGGGTAAATTTGCAGCTGCAATATTTCAAAGCCTAGGGTAAAATTGGAGTTATCACATTACTTAACTGTCATCTATAAAACCTTAACTACTTCTTATCCTCAAACTAAACATAAAAGAGGTCAGAGGTTTTAATGAAAAAGTTTACTAGCAGCCAAAGAAGTGAAAAAAATATATTGTTCTATTCTCATATTTCAGTTGTAATTTTTGATGCTGCACTTCAGTGAAGCATTTAAGAAGTTTCTCTATGCCTGACTTTAAGCTAAAATTTTATATACAGCATTTACTATAAGTGAAATCCACCAGACACATTCCTATTTATGTGCTCTCAGAAGTGTTTATTAGCTTGTGAAATCTTAGTGTCATTTTCTGAAGGAAATAGATTTCATTTTAAAATAGCATGAAACATATGGTATCTGAATCATCTGTCCTGAACCAACAGCTGTGGGTTTTTTTCTTTTCTTTAACAAAGTTAAGTCTCTCCAGAATGTCTCAAATCAACACAACGTTCAAGTACCTTGGCATATGAGTTACAAATACAGCCCCAGCAGTTTCACAAATGAGGTATCTAGCTATGAAGCTATTAGATTCAAAGTCAGAATACTGTGTCAGTCATTTCAGTTAAGCATGTGGATAGAACAATCTAATTCAGTAAGAAAATGCACTCTCCTTTAAAGAAATCTATCAAGATTAATGTGTCAGACATGCAAGAAAGCACAGAACAATGCCTGGAGAATGACATTTCTCAAGAGTACAGAAATGTGGAGAAATCGAATTATTTATTTTTTTGGTTGGTTGGTTTGAGGTTTGTTTGTCCAACTTTGTTCTCCCTTCTTCCATTCTTGTAGGTAGGTGTCACATCTGCTACCCTCCAGTCCACTGGCACCTCCCCAGTTAGCCAGGGCTTCAAGTAAATGAAGGCTACCTCATGGTAACTGATGTAAACGTTTAATTATTCAAAAAAGAGGCACTGAAATAGGGAAAGTTAGGAAAATCATAAAAGATTTCTGAAATACCTTAATTGTGAATATTATTTTTTGCCTTTCTTTTTCATCTCAAGTCGACCTTATATTTTTTTGGTGTGTGTGGTTTCTTAGCTCTCATAAATCCCAGAGTTTTCCTGAGGAGTAACTCCAAGTTCAGATAATTTTCAACTTTTTATTGCTTTCTTGGGTTATTTTGTCTGTTTGGGTTGAGTTGAATCTGCTGATGGACATTAAATAGCACGCTGACATCATGCCGGCTTCAAAATGGAAGCGCTGGCTGGCCAAAACAGAAGTGCTGGCTGGATCAAAGTATCATTAGGCTTGAAGTCCAGACTGTACAATGAGAGGTTTCCTGTTCTGGTTTTTGCTTCTGGTTTTGGGTTTGAGGTGTTGGTCTTTTCCACTGGATTGGCTTCTGCATGCTTGGGTGGGGGAGATCTTTTTATCACTGGCTTCTGCTGCTGCTTTTGCTTTTGCTAAGGTAACTGTATGGCGTATCTGTGCTGGTTTGAGGATAATTGGAGCATTTTAATGAGAAAAATTAGATTATTGGCTATGAAAAGAAACTATAGTGATGTCTAAATTACCCATTTGTTCTGCTGGGACATATGAAAACATGGACACAAAGATCAGACAGTCTCTACCTGGCTTTTGCCATAATAACTCTTCTGCCTGACCCTGCACATTTCCCAACTAATCATTCTGCTTCTAACACCTCTTGCTAACCTTTCCAGATCACCTAGCACATAAGAGAGATTCTGAGATAAGGGAGAGGGTGGAAAGAAGGTGGAGGGTGGTTGGGAGCCCCTCCTGGGCATGCTGACTGCTGGGAGAGGTCTTGTATTTCTGTATTTTAACTTGTATTTAACTGTATATAGTTGTAAATATTTGTAACATGTTGTACATATGTGATTGTAAATTGTGCTAAACTGTGAATATAGAGCTTCATTCTTCTAGCTGGCTGAGTTTAGTCGGGGTGAATCCTTGGGGGGGTAGGAGGGGTGATGCCTAGAACCTCTACAGGATGTTAATGGTTTCAATCAGAACAAAATGGGTCAAACCAAACTAGTGGGTTAACCTGTCTACTTCTATTTTTCCAACACAGAAGTGAGAGGTAAGTAACACAAAATAACTCAGGACTGAGAGGAAAAAAAAATGAGAAATAAGAATGGAGTCTACTGAGCAAAATCAGAAAAACATGATAGAAGATGCATAATCCCCTTAGCTTGTGTGCAGAAAAAGCATGGCACAAAGCAGCAGCAAGCAGAAGCAAGCCAGCCAAAAGCCCAAGCCAGAAAATTACTCTCCCACCCCTCCTTGTCCCACTGCCATGCCAGCAGGGAAAAATGCCCACACCGGGAACCCAGTAGCTGCAACTGGAAAAGAAAGCCTCTGGAGTTACAATCTAACTTCAAGCCCCATAATACTTTGCTCCAGCCAGTACTTTCATTTTTGAAGCTGGTATGACTGCAGCATGGTATGAATAATAGCAACAGATTCAATTCAATCAATTCAATCCATGGCACGTGTGAGCTCATTAAATTCCATATCTCAACCCAGAAGGGTTTTGTTGGGGTGTTACTTTCCCTCCTGTCTGTGTCTGGTGTGGGGGCCTTGCTTGTTAGAGCAGACTGTGTCAACTAAGGACAGTTTACTACTGCTTTTCCATATTGTATCGTTCCATCTGCTCATTCTGTTCCTGAATGAGATGTGAATGTTTGTGAACAGTTAAATTAAAAGGATTTTTTTTAATGTGATGTGGGCCATCTGCAGATTGTGATCTTACGAGCTGGGCTTTTGTGTGCCTGTGTCTTTGAACACAAGGTGACACGACTGGCTGCTAGCTTCATGCATAAGGAGGGAGGATGCAATCCTTTGGGAACAAAGCAATTTTATTCTCCTGGAAACTTCTACATACATACAAATATTCATAAAACAACAAGAAATAAAATTATCGAGATATATTTATTTTGCTGCTTTTCAAATGCATATCAATGCCATTAACTTACTTATTCTTTTTACCGAATACTAGTGCTTTTTACTTCATGATAAAGGAAAACATTGTATTGTCTCTCTGTGATATGGTGCCAGCTGAGCTGCACTAATACCTCATCTTATGGATTTTTCTGCAGAGATTTGAGCTGCATTAGCAGCATGATACACTGAAGGCCTAGCTTATCAACAGAAAAACCTTCAAAGCATAGTTGCAAGTCTTTACATGCGTTCTCTACCTCTGTCATAAAGGTTGATCCAGTACCGAAAAATCTATGATCCTTAGTCCAGAGCTATGCACGAGAGTTAAGCATTTTTGTTCTATATCACCCACATCTTTCAGCCTTCAAGTTCATGCAGAAGATCCAGAGACCAAACTCACTAGCATTCAGTGAAACAAAAGTCTCTGTCCTATTCAGGAAGCAATATCAGGTGATGTGTTGTTATGCCTGTGATCTGCCTTCCATACCTAAAAGAACATTGCTAGAAGTTTCAGTTTTTCTTCTTTGAGAATCTATCCTCATAATTCTTTTCTTCTCTGAAAATACCTATCACCTGTTGTGTTCATGGCTTAAAATTTCTTGTGTTTTTTCTCTTAGAATGGTTTAGAATAGAATAGAATAGAATCAATCAGGTTGGAAGAGACCTCCAAGATCATCCAGTCCAACCTAGCACCCAGCCCTAGCCAGTCAACTAGACCATGGCACTAAGTGCCTCATCCAGTCTTTTCCTGAACACCCCCAGGGATGGTGACTCCACCACCTCCCTGGGCAGCCCATTCCAATGCCAATCACTCTCTCTATGAAGAAATTCCTCCTAACATCCAGCCTATACTTCCCTCGGCACAACTTGAG
>WAAF01005183.1:0-37207 GCA_013400475.1 Tricholaema leucomelas | reverse complement strand
CAGCTGCCAACTGGATGTGGCACCATTCACCACCACTCTCTGGGCTCGGCCTTCCAGCCAGTTCCTGACCCAGCACAGAGTGAATTTGTCCAAGCCACGAGCTGCCAGTTTAGCCAGGAGCTTGTGGTGGCAGACAGTGTCAAAGGCTTTGCTGAAGTCCAGGTAGACTACATCCACAGCCTGGTGCTAGCAAGACACCAAACTTGATTATTTTTTTCTGGTGACATCATCCCTTCTTCTGAAGTTCTAAAGGTATGTCTACACTGTATTTCAAGCTCTGATGCTGTTGAACAGTGGTGGTAACTGGCCATACTTGAAGCCGTTTGGAAGCCAGTCATTTGCAAATCAGAAACAAAATAGATAAAGTAGATAACATCAAATCAGAGATGATAAGCTGTGATGAAAAACAATGTGCATTAGCTCAGATACATTGTCAGATTCCAGGCAGGCTATCAAACTGGCAGAGAAAATTCCTATCTGCCCACAAAACACTGTACGGATGTATCTTTCATTAGAACACATAATAAAGGTGCCATTATGAGAGACTAGATTAGACATGAGATCCTTTTCCCCGCTGTGGCTGTTCCTTCACACAGGGCCTGTTCCAGAGAGAATTCAGCCAACACTGAATCCTGCTTGATTCAGCTGATATTTTCTAGCTCATTAATCTTGTTTTGCTATTTTTCTCTCCTACAATACCAACAAATTAATTACGATATGCCATGTAGAATCTTTATTCTGCTTCAAAAAAACAAAACATGAGCGACTTTATATGTCTTCTTGGAAAATGAGCTTCTCTAAAGAAACTATTTCATTGGCATAGGTTTATGAGTATTAAATTAGCAGCTGTGTTCATTAACCGAAACTTTACAGATTACACAGCTGACATTTTGCCTGTATTTTGGTATTATGAAATTAGTGTCATTGTTTCATAAAGCTTAGGTCAAGTTTGTATGTTTGTAATGCCTCCAACTTGCTTGAGCAGGTGTGCTCCTGTCTCTGTTGGATAGTTTGGCACGCTACCTCACACTTGTAAATTTGCACCAGATGTCCTAGCTTTGAAGCATATGTATTATATAGTCTGTAGGCTGCTTGTGACAAAATTATCAGGACAAGACAAATTTATGAATGGACTTGCTGAAATTTGGTCTGCTGCAAAATCCATTATTGCTCCTCTGTTGTTGGGTGTTCTGCTGCATTCAGGTTATGAGAGATATATAAACAGTAACACTGCTGTAATTGTTTCTCTTTCTTATGGAAAAGCAGGCATTTCCTATGGCATTCACAGGCATTTCCTAAAAGTGCCACTGCAGCAACAGACGTTAGAGTGCAAGTTCACGTGAAGTGATTAAAATAAAGGTACATCTTTCCTCTCTCCACTTGAAATTACTTCTAAACTGCCAGATACCTTTTCTATTTAAATTTCTTATTTATGTTGTAAATGACTAGTGCCTTAGTCTTCACAGGATCACAGGATGTTAGGGCTCGGAAGGAACCTCTGGAGATCATTGGGTCCAACCCCTCTGCCAGAGCAGGACCATGTAATCTAGTGTAGGCCACACAGGAATGCATCCAGATGGGTCTTGAAAGTCTTCAGAGAAGGAGACCCCACATCCCCTCTGGCAAGCCTGTTCCAGTGCTCCGTGACCCTTACAGTAAAGAAGTTCTTCCTCATGTTGAGGTGGATCTTCCTGTTCTGTAGTTTACATCCATTGCCTCTTGTCCTAATAAAAGGTGCAACTGAGAAGAGCCTGTCCCCTCCTTCTTGACACCCATACCTCATACATTTAGAAACATTTATTAGATCCCCTTTAAATCTTCTCTTCACCAGACCAAAAAGCCCCAGGTCCCTCAGGCTCTCCTCACAAGGCATGTGCTCCAGACCCTTAACCATATTTGTAGCCCTCTGTTGGACTCTTTTGAGTCCCTTCTGAACTGGGGAGAGCAAAACTGAATGCAATATCCCAGGAGAGGTCTCACCAGGGCAGAGTAGAGGGGGAGGAGAACCTCCCTCAATCTGCTGGACAAACTCCTCTTAATTCACTCCAGGATCACAGAATCACAGAACCACAGAATTTCTTAGATTGGGAAAGACCTTCAAGATCATTGAGTCAAATCATTAGTTTCAGCTGGCAAGTCCTTGACTAAATCAGATCCCTCAGCACAACATCTAATCACTATGAATCGCTATAGTTGGAAAGGACCACCAGGATCATCCAGTCCAACCTTCATCCCAGCATCCTTAATCACTAGACCATAGCCTCAAGCACCACATCCACTCTTTTTAAAAACGCCTGACCCCATTGGTCTTCTTGGCCACAAAGGCACATTGGTGTCCCATGAGTAGCTTGTCCAGCAGGATTCCCGCATCCTTCTCCACAGGGCTACTTTCCAGCAGCTCACCTCCCACCCTGTACCATCATCCAGCTAAGACTGAAGAAAAGCTACTAAAGTGCCACAGGCAGTTCTCCCGGTAGTTGTTGCCCAGATTTTCACTCAGCAGGTCTGAATAATTAAGTGTTCTGGTATGTATACAGTTTCTTTTTTTTTAATTTTTCCCAGTTTAGTCTGAATTGTCAAAGCTTCTGAGATTTACCACCACTTGTTTAATCTACATTTTGTGTTATCTTGTTGTACGGTGCAGGCTGTGACTATACAAGACCTCTGAGTCCCAGATAGAATAATGAATATTAAATATCACATAAAAAATGTTTAATGCTAAAGGCTATGTAATGAGGTTCCAACATTTGCCTTCATTTTAAAAGAAAGATAAACCGTGCAATTAACAGCTTCCTATGCAGCCTTTTAACATGAATGCAATATACATAGTTAAGGATATTATTTTTTACATAACTGCAAGAGGAAAATTGGTATGTGGGTGATTGGATTTAGGGGCAACAGGCCAATAGTTGCCAGGATACCAGATAAGAACAGGGTCTGTGAGCTCCCAAGTGATAAATCTAAGGAAAACAAAGCCTGCAAGTACCACCTCTGTAATCAGAGGCTGAAATGTCGTGTCAGCTAAACAGTATGTGGAGCCAGCAACAACTTTGAAAGGCTCCGCAGAGGACAACCAGCTGCAGAAGGAGCTGAAGATGATGAATGCTCCCCTCTCAAGGGGGGCACGTGACCACCAAAGCCAACAGTGTGCATGGGCAGTAGGGAAAGTCATTATGTGACAAATTGTGAAATAAGGGAGGAGCTTGGTTCAGCCTTCTGGGATGCACCACGTATAAACCCATGAACACATATAAACCCAAAGCGTAGGTGGCTGAGCTGTGAGCGACACCATTCTCACCAGTGTAACAGGTGCTGGTCCACGGTGGGGACACCTACCTTTTGAGGTGGCAGCTGCTCAACTCTGCTATCTGTGCATTTCAGGAGCCTTGCTGGCCAGTGAGATAGGGTGAGCATAGCCTGCCCTTCAATCAATGCAGCTACTCAGGATTGTCTGCCGTATCTTATTCAGCATTGTAGTTTCTCTCTTTATGGCTGTAGCATGTGAACCATAGGTATTGTGGTTTCCAGTATACCTTTCTCGTTATGGTTTTAGTGTTTAAGCCACAACAAAGTATTGAAACTGTACCCAGAGTGGGGTACCCATCTGTGAGAGCGTTCCCTAGTCCCCAGAGAACTCACTGGAACAATAACATATGTGTATAAAATATGTTTGGCTTTCCTTCACACTCAATATGCTAAATATAGTTTTGAATAAAGCTTTAGAATGTAACCTTTGGGGTATGTTAATACCTCCAAAAATCTAGTCTCTTACCTTGCAGTTGCAATTAAATTAATATTTTTTTGTTAAATATTACATTAAAATAAACTATCTAACATTTACCACATTAGATAAATTTATTCCATCTCATTCAGTAAGCATATCAGACCTGGCTAAACCTCAGCTTCTTAAAACATCAAATTTTCACTGTCACAATCCAATTTATTGGTAACAGGACAAAGAATTTAGAAACGAGTTACTCTTTTCTCACAACAGTGCTCCAAACTTAGTAACTGGACTTTATCATTACTTGTCACTGTGTAAGGGAAGAAAAAACTGCTATGAGGAAGAAAAAGAAAAGAAAAGAAAAACTAGTGTATAGTTCAGGCTAGAACATTACCACACATATTTTAACTTCCAATCAAAGTATCCTAATTAAAGATTATTCAGCAAATTATGAAGTACTTTCAAATACATTAAATTACTGAGCGCATTGATATACTCCACATACATTACCTGGGAGCTCCTGGAGAAAACATAAAACTTACTGCCAGAACTCCACATGTACAGAAAAACAGCAGAGGGTTTATTAATGAAGACTCATATTCCCCATTGCAGATTTTTTCCTGAGCTCCAGGGAGGTTATTTTCGGCTGGCTGACCATTGCCCAGGATGGTTCAAGCAAAGCAAAGCACTGAAAGCTGGGTGGACCTCTTAAGTCCAGACAGCAAATCTCTTCCAAGAGCTGATGCTGATTTTGTTCATCAGAGCTGGGACTGCACAAAAAATGTCACCTCCTCAGCCTCTGAGAGATAACAAGTGAAGTTGTCAATACTCATATCACATAGTCTGTGGATTATGAAGTGTTGAGTTTCAAATTTCTCATTCAGCATTTAGGTGATATCTGATTCTAAGAGGAGACCTAAGAATCAAGACTAAATCACATTCTGTCAACCGACAATTACTCTGCCCACAAACCCATCTACACTGTATTCCTTTTTCAGTAAATTAAGTGTAATCTGTGCTAAAAAGGTGATATGGAGTAGTATCTGTGGGTATCTTCAGACAGCAAAGCTGGTGAAGGGTCTAGAGAACAAGTCTTATGAGGAGCAGCTGAAGAAACTGTGATTGTTTAGTCTGCAGAAGAGAAGGCTAAGGGGAGACTTCATCATTCCTTACAACTCCCTGAAAAGAGGTTGTAGTGAGGTAGAGATTAGTCTCTTCTCTGTAGTATCAGGTGATAGGATGAGAGGAAATGGTCTGAAATAGTGCCAGGGGAGGTTTAGATGGGATATTAGGAAAATTTCTTTATGGAAGGAGTGGTCAGATGTTAGAATAGGTTGCTGAGGGAGGTGGTGGAGTCATCGTCCCTGAAGGTGTTCAAAAAATGTGTGGACATGACACCTTGTGATGCGGTTTAATGGCTGTGATGGTACTAGGCTAGTGGTGGTGTTAGGTAGACTTGATGATCTTAGATGTCTTTTCCAAGAGAAGCAATTCTATGATTCTATGGCTAAATATTATCACAGAATCACAGAATCAATCAGGCTGGAAATGACCTCTAGAATCATCAAGTCCTACCTATCACCTAACCCTTCTAATTAACTAAACCATGGCACTAAGTGCCTCATCCAGCCTCCTTTTAAACACCCCCAGAGATGGTAACTCCACCCCCTCCCCAGGCAGCCCATTCCAATAGGCTTTCTGTGAAGAATGTCCAGCCTAAACCTGCCCTGACAGTTTGAGGCTGTGTCCTCTTGTTTTGTCACTAGGTGTTTGGGAGAAGACACCAACACCCACCTGGCTACAACCTCCTTTCAGGTAGTTGTAGAGAGAAATAAGGTCTCCCCTGAGCCTCCTCTCCTTCAGGCTGAACAACCACAGCTGCCTCAGCCACTTCTCATGGGGCTTGTGCTCTAGCTCCCTCATCAGCTTTGTCACCCTTCTCTGGACACACTCCAGTACCTCAGCATCCTTCTTGAATTGAGGAGCCCAGAACTGGACTCAGTACTCAAGATGTGGCCTGAACAGTGCTGAGCACAAGGGCAGAATGACCTCTCAGGTCCTGCTGGCCACACTATTCCTGATACAGGCCAGGATGCCATTGGCCTTCTTGGCTGCCTGGGCACACTGCAGGCTCATATTCAGTTGGCTGTCAATCAGTACCTCAAGGTCTTTCTCTATCTGGCTGCTCTCCTGCCACTCTGTCCCCAGCCTGTAGCACTGCTTGGGGTTGTAGTGGCCAAAGTGCAGAGCTCGGCACTTGGCCCTGTTAAAACTCATGGCACTGGACTGTGCCCATCTATCCAGTCTGTCCAGGTCCCTCTGCAGAGCCCTCCTGCCCTCTAACAGATCGACACATGCTACCAACTTGGTGTTGTCTGCAAACTTACTAATAGTGGACTCAATCCTCTCATTCAGATCACCAATTAAACAGGACTGGCCCCAGCACTGATCCCTGGGGCACACCACTAGTGACTGGCTGTCAACTGGATGTGGCACCATTCACCACCACTCTCTGGGCCTGGCCTTCCAGCCACTTCTTAACCCAGCACAGAATGCCCCTGTCCAAGCCACAGGCTGCCAGCTTGGCCAGGAGTTTGCTAGGGCAGACAGTGTCAAAGGCCTTGCTGAAGTCCAGGTAGACTACATCCACAGTCTTCTCCATCTCCAACAGGTGGGTCACATGGTCATAAAAGAGACCAAGTTGGTCAAGCAGGACCTGCCCCTTCTAAATATGTGCTGGCTGGGTCTGATCCCCTGGCCATCCTGTGTGTGCTCTGTGATTGCACTCAGGATGATCTGCTCCGTTATCTTGCATGGCACTGAGGTCAGGCTGACAGGTCTGTAATTTCCTGGGTCCTCCTTCCAACCCTTCTTCTGCACAGGCACCACATTGGCCAGCTTTCAGTCTTCAGGAACGTCTCCAGTGAGCCATGACTATAGATAACTGATGGAGAGTGCTTTGGCCGGGTCATCTGGCAGCTCTCTCATCACCCTAGGATGTATCCCATCTGGTCCCACAGACTTGTGAGGATCCAAGAGGCTCAACAAGTCCCTAACTGCTTGTAATAGGAAAGAGTTGGTATGTGTTTGATCAGAAGTTACAACAGACTGAGAGTCACTAGATTACTAGAGATAAGGCCCAGGGAAATGGAGCTTGTAAGTATGCACAGGAACAGCAGGCAAAGATGGTATGTAACAGATTCCAAATTAAAGGAGGAGTTCTGTTCTCCTTCATTTGGCCTTCTGAGACATCCTGGCCATGCGTCACAGAATTCTGAACCCATATGTACTGAGATCCTAGGAATCTGGGTTGGAGTGGCACCAGTCTTACCACCATGATTGTGCAGTTCCTGGTGGGGACACCCACCTTAAAATAAGCGCCTGACAGCCCTGCGATCTATGCATCTCAGGAGTTTTGTTGTTCAGTTGGATAGGGTGAGTATAGCCTGCTCTTTGATCAATAGAATCACTTGGCATTCTTTGTCATACACCTTTCTCTCTATGATTTTAGTATTTGAGCTATAATAAAGTGTTGAAACTGCACTCAGAGGGGGTACACATGTGTGCGTGCATTCCCTGATCCCCAAAGAACCCACTGGAACACTATTTTCTCCTGGATTATGGGGAGGCTGCTCTGCTCCTTGATGCAACATACCAACTCAGCAGGCCATTTGGGATCAACAGTGACAGAGAAGCTAATTATTCTTTCTTCCAAAATCACTTGATAATGCCAGTCCCATTGCAGACAGCCTTTTTTTTCCCCAGTGCAAGCACAATCTCATTGAATGCTTTACCTCTCATCTGCTCTGAATGCTCTCATCTGCTTCACCTTCAATGACAATCAGGTTTGAAAAAAATGTGCCAGAAACAATATTGGTATTGAAAAAAATCTTTCCAGTAACCAAATAAAATGATCTCCTTGAATTTTGTAACAGTAACAGCAGTAAGAGACTATCAAAATATATTAACATGGCTTAGGCTACATAAGTATAGTTTCAACGACATTATTTGATGCATAAAAATTTCCATTTACTCTAAAATGCTACCATTAAATATGCAGTTAAAAGACCATAATAAAACACTTTACAACTACTTCAAACCTACACAAATAATTGTTGTGTATTTTCTGTGTGGTTGGAGACATTTGGACTATTATATTTATTCCTGATGTATTTGAAGAATTGAGTAGGTAGGAATTTTGAGATGCTAACATACGCTTATGCTTAATGAGCATAAGCCCCTGTACTCTGCACTGGTTAGACCACACCTTGAGTACTGTGTTCAGTTCTGGGCCCCCCAGTTTAGAAGGGACATCAAGATGCTTGAGCGTGTCCAGAGAAGGGCAACGAGGCTGGTGAGAGGCCTCGAGCACAAGCCCTACGAGGAAAGGCTGAGGGAGTTGGGATTGTTTAGCCTGGAGAAGAGGAGGCTCAGGGATGACCTTATTGCTGTCTACAACTACCTGAGGGGTGGTTGTGGCCAGGGGGAGGTTGCTCTCTTCTCTCAGGTGGCCAGCGCCAGAACGAGAGGGCACAGCCTCAGGCTGTGCCAGGGCAAGTTTAGGCTCGAGGTGAGGAGAAAATTCTTCACTGAGAGAGTCATTGGCCACTGGAATGGGCTGCCCAGGGAGGTGGTGGAGTCGCCGTCCCTGGGGCTGTTCAAGACAAGGTTGGACGTGGCACTTGGTGCCATGGTCTAGCCTTGAGCTCTGTGGTAAAGGGTTGGACTTGATGATCTGTGAGGTCTCTTCCAACCTTGGTGATACTGTGATACTGTGATGACATTTGCAATCTAAAGTTTTTTATATTTACATGTATGTGAAACAAAAGTATTTATTAATAGAGAGGAACTGCAAAATGTTTCTTTGGAAACTAAGAAGAGATAAAAAAATCCAGCTGAACACAACTCAGCTCCGCTGGAGACAAAGGCTCCCCTTGACATGAATAAGATTTGTGTTCACCTCAGCAGATAACCTTGTACAAAGCACCTCAGAGGAATAAAGCTATAGACCACTGTGACACATTTTACAGTAGAGAAATAGGCTTTGTCTACTGGTAACACTAATATCCCTGCAAACCAATCACTGTGGTTTCACCGATCTTGTAAAGGAAGAAAGCAGTGATATATGCCAAAGAACATCACCTGTTGGAGTCCAGTGTGTGTGACCTCTATGTGTGTATGTGTGCACACTGAAAGCAAATGGAGATTCCTGCTAAATGAGTGTCAAGACTCCTGCTGAATTCATCATTGCAGGTTCAGAACCATACAGCAGAAATTTAATAGCTTCCTGGGAGTTTGTCTACAAGTCCTCAGTGGAAAGTCTGAAACAGAAGCCAGTGTTCTTTCTTCCTCAGAAGTTTAGAGTGCCACAAGAGACTCACCAAGTGAGTTCACTCAAGGTCACTTAATAATCTTCTATGCTTAGTAATGGCATCTGTGTTTTCCTGCTAATTGAACAAAGCCACTCAAAGGAGTGTGCTTGGCACTGCCCCTGTGATGCTACAGTACCAAAGCAGAAAATAAAACTTGTGCTTTATTGTAGACTTTCAGAGCAGCAAACAACTTAAGAAATTGTATTTGGAAATGGGTTTAAAAGAGGAATCCTTGTGTTAGCTCATCTATTTCCATATTTTTGAAGCTGCCCATTTTAAGATGGCTGCTGGAGCAATTCTGATTTCTAAACGCAATCACAAAGCAACTTCAGGTGGAACGGGTGCAAACCTGACCCAACTGGAGCTGACTAGAGAAAATGCAGGGAACTGACAAGGTATTATTAGTATAAAACTAGATATCTACAGTCTAGTAATGATGAGTAGAAATTCAGATCATGATAACACTAACTCATGTGTCAATACACAATCCCCAAATCATGAAGCTCACTGACTGAGCAAAACCACTGATATTATTATTGAAGCTCATCTTGCAAAATCCCAAGGCATAACAGCCTATTTTACTGCAAAACAGTATTTTTCATGAGATAATCAAATACATTTTGGTTTGTTTTCCTTAAAAATATTATTTTAAAGAACATCACTAGAAAGATTTTGAGAGCAAATCAAGACTGACAAGTCTAGAGTGAAGTTTTCCACTTATTCTATAACTCTGCTTATTACTTTCTCTAAGATATACCTAGTATGAAGACAAATACTTTGCTTCTATTAACCATCCTATAGTTAGTTGGTTTAACTCAGAAAGTAAGTTATTTAAAAAAGTGCAGATATTGAAGGGAGAACAATTAACAGGGACTGAAAAGACTACCCCAAACAAGACTAAGAGACCATTACATTGTCTGTGAAGTTCATTGTGGAGTTCACCATTTATCCATTCCCAGTGCACAGCCTAAAATGCTCAGGGTTTTGGATTTTTATTACTTAAGAAACTTTGGTTGTCTGTGAACCAAAGCATGCTCATATAATATTTTGTCAAAATTATTTAAGAACATTTCTTTAAAGCAATCTTGTTGCAAGGATGTGACTGAAATTAAACAATCCATTCTACTAATGCAAATAAAATCCATTCTTTATTATCATCATGTTTCATATATACACAGGTTGTGTTCCTGCGTTTCAGTTGCAGTTTGGCAGATTGTTAGAGAACAGTATATAAAGTGCTTTGGAAATTAAAACAAATGTAGTATGTTTGTTAAACTAGAAGTAAGAAAGAAACCAATGTTAATATTATCTAAGTAACATGCCTAGGAACATTAGTAGCCACAACATGCTTAGTATAACCGTGTAAGTGCTTGCAGTACCTGGCCTTAATAACTGTGGAGGAGAGTTGCTGGGCTGGGCAAGGCAGATGGCTTAATAATGAGAAGAGATGATTTCTGCAGAGGAGGAAATCCCTCTTTAAAACCACTGCAACAATGCCACTGAAAGGCTGATGGTACCTCTCTGGGCGCCTCACTCATGCATACCTCTTTGTGATTTGGAAAGACTGCTGCCCTTGACAAGACAGTATAAAAGGACCACAATTTCTGGGGCCCACGTGTTGCATCTACCACAGAAGACTGGTGGAATGTACACCCACCACCAAAAACCTGGGCTATACCTGTGAGACCCTGTAGGAACCAAGGGTTGTGATATCTTCCTTTATCTTCTTCTGTCTCTCTCTTATTTGTTTCCCTTATTCTTGTCCTTCCCATTTTCCCTCTGCTCCAGTCCATTACCAAGAGATTTCATTTGCTCTAATAAACAAACTCATCAGCCTTTTGGTGTCAGTTCTCTTTTTTTTTACTACAAGGAAATTTTTGAATCTTAACACAACCTCCCCCACTGCCCAGGGCCCACTCAGGACACCAGGTTGTGACAAGAGTCAACATTTGTTTTCCAAAATAGTTGCAGTCATAAAGAAGAGATAAACACCAACAGTGCATTGCAAAAATATACTTTAGCTATGAAAATGCTCAGAATGACAAAATATATTTGCTTGTTTTGAACATTTAGCTTTGAAGACTACTGTGTTACTGAATAAGAAACAGTTGCACACATTGTCTTTCAATATTAAATATTAAAAATATAACTTATTAGTCCTTTTCTTGACATTTTATTGAAGAATCATCATGCTTTCGAGATTGAGGAAATCACTATAAGGAATCTCATATAAAGGCAAACATACAAATAAGCTCCACATGTTAGATTCAACATTTTTTGCAATGTTGCTCAGAAATTCTGCTGCAAATGAATGTGAGACCTGTGTATTTGGATTCCAAAATGGGCATGATTCGTACTGTTGCTGTGGTTCTGTACATCAGCTACTGGTGTTTCAGATTCTCTAACAGAGGCAATGTAATAATTTCAGGCTCTGTTAAATCATATACCTTTCTTTTAAGAGCTGTAAATCAATGTACCTCAATATATATATAAAATAATCTGTCAATAATAGCATAACAATTACAAGCGGCAATTCTTCCAGAGATTATTTATGACAATGTTTTTTTTCCCCTTAAATTACTTCCATTACTGTAAGCAAGTATAGTATTGTATTTGTGCATTTACTACTTAAAAATACGAAGACAGTTACTGAGATGTGGTGAGAGAGCTCACATAACTGGAAGGCTGTCATAGATGCTGATGCCCTTTTAAGAAAAGACAGGCCAGCAAGGCAAGGTAGTGGAGTTGCTCTTTATGTGAGAGAGCAACAGGAACGTATCGAGCTCTTCCTGGGGGCAGATGAAGAGCAAGTTGAGAGCTTGTAGGTAAGGATTAACAGGCAGGCTAATATGAAAGACACTGTCTGGATGTTTATTACAGACCACCATCAGGAAGTGGTGGACTCTCCATCTTTGGAGCACCCACCTGGATGTTATCCCTTGCAATCTTCCCTCGGTGATCTTGCTCTGGAAGACATCTTTCCTAACCCCTATTATTCTGTGATTCTGTAACTGTATTTTAAACATATCTTTTAACTATCTATTGATGGAAAACCTGAAAACAAATATAGGCCTACTCCTAGCCATTAGACTTCTCAATAATATGATATTCTCAGCTTAAAATATGTCAGTGTATTTGAAGCATTGATATGGAATTCTATAAGAGGTTGAGATAGTATATAGATAAAACATTTTCTCTAGTTGTCAGAAGAGTACGGTCAGAGATTCCTAAAACAAGTTCCCATCAAGTTCACTGTTACCATTATTTCACAACATATGCTGAGTTTGCTGTCCCTGGACTTTTTAGAAACAGAGAGCAGAACATATACATTGTGACAGATTCATCAAATTTCTTATGATTGTCATGAATTGCCCAAGAGATTTTTTGTAAATACTAAAGACCTCAGAGCTTTGCTGAGTCACACGGCAAGAGTGAAACATCTAGAGAAATAATAACAAGACTCAACTCTC
This sequence comes from Tricholaema leucomelas, assembly GCA_013400475.1. NCBI lineage: Eukaryota > Metazoa > Chordata > Aves > Piciformes > Lybiidae > Tricholaema lacrymosa > Tricholaema leucomelas. The sequence continues at coordinate 24,641 of WAAF01005183.1, read as the reverse complement.
CATATCTCCAAAAATAAAATAGAATCTACTTGCAAGCAAAGAGGGTATGAGAAGGAAAGGATGTAAATGAGTTTGTCATCTGTTTAAACACTTGCATGCACGTTTAATTGCACAAAGAGGAAACATTTGCAGAACAGAAAAACAAACCAACCAACCAACCCTGAAAAGCAAGCACCTAGATTACAGATGTAGTGTCTAAGACCCATGCATGTACTTCATTTTATACCATAACACAACATTCTGTCAATTCAGTCTTGTTGAGGCAATCTGATCTTACAGATGCATTTCTAATACAATACAATTTTTTATATGCAGAAAGATCTTGGCACCGCCTTGTAAATAGGTAGCACTCGCTGACTTACTTGTATTCATCTACCAAGTACTGAAGTTGCATTCTGAAAACTTTGGCCTTTGTAGCTTTTACTGCCTTTAGGTTGAGATTTGATTGCTATAACAGGAACAACAGCAGATCTTCAAGCTGTGATCATATTTTTCAGCAGTGTGCACCACTTATTAACTTTTCCTTGATTTCCCTCTGGCATCCACAGGTCCAACAAATGTTATCTCCTTGTTCAGTTTGTCAAGACCACAAACCTGGCAATATGTGCTGTAGCTGACATTCTCAACAAATAAACAAAACTTGAATTGCACTATATCTGCACAGGTGCAGTGGGTGTCCTGTCCTGTATTAGAACACCAATCTGAGAAACTGGAATAACTGTAAAACTTCTCCTGCTGATTGTAAGCAACTCAGAGGAGAAAAGGAAAATCCTAACTGGTGAACTGTAAAAGAATGTGCATTTATACCACATCTTTACTAAAAAAATCTTTCTTTTTTTTTCCTAGAACGACAAAGGGATATATTTGACACCATCTAGTTCAAGGAGGGAGTCGCATTTTGTTTTGAAGAAGAAGAATATGTGTCTATATTTAAGCAATAATATTGGCTTGGGAAGATTTCTTCTTGGATAATATCCAAAATCTATTAATTAACTGCCTTTTTTTTTTTTCTTATTAGTGTACAGGAATGAAAGATAGGTTGATAACCTGTAGATACAGATACGGTTTGCAAATGTAACTAGTATTTTGTTAACTAAATTTTTTAGACAGATGATATAAATTTAAAATGAATCTGACTTTCAGGGGATAAAAGGTTTTCAGACTGAACCACCTAAAAATCAAACCATTCTTAGAAACCTTGGCCTACCAAGTGAATTGAATTTGTTGAGAGATATTTTATTGAATTAATTTGGCTTGGTTTTCTACTCAAAAAATGCCTCCAGAAAGGCTTTGGTTTTACTAAATTTTCTTTATTAGTAATATTTGTTGCAGGTTTTTTTTGCTACTTTTTAATCTAAGGATATTTTTAGAACCAGTTCAAAATTAATACTCATTATTCAGCATGTTTTAATAAAAATATTGAATAATATGGTGTAATTATTTGTAAGGAATAGAGGTCTTTATTTTCACTGACAGAATGGATCCTCTACCCAGGTACTGATCCATAAAAAGATCTTGAATGTAAAATTGTTTGAGAAAAAGGGATGAAGTAGTACCAAGAATGCCATATACTTTCCTCCTTAAGGCCCCCCAGTTTAGAAGGGACATTGAAATCCTTGAGCGTGTCCAGAGAAGGGCGACGAGGCTGGTGAGAGGCCTCGAGCACAGGCCCTACGAGAAGAGGCTGAGGGAGCTGGGGTTGTTTAGCCTGGAGAAGAGGAGGCTCAGGGGAGACCTTATTGCTGTCTACAACTACCTGAGGGGTGGTTATGGCCAGGGGGAGGTTGCTCTCTTCTCTCAGGTGGCCAGCGCCAGAACGAGAGGACACAGCCTCAGGCTGCGCCGGGGGAAGTTTAGGCTCGAGGTGAGGAGAAAGTTCTTCACTGAGAGAGTCATTGGACACTGGAATGGGCTGCCCGGGGAGGTGGTGGAGTCGCCGTCCCTGGAGCTGTTCAAGGCAGGATTGGACGTGGCACTTGGTGCCATGGTCTAGCCTTGAGCTCTGTGGTGAAGAGTTGGACTTGATGATCTGTGGGGTCTCTTCCAACCCTGATGATACTGTGATACTGTGATACTGTGTATGCAGGAACTAGTTGGTGCCTAGCTTGTAAGAAGGATGTCAACAGACTGAATTTGAGATCTGAGTTGAAACACACATAAAGTAACGTTCTCAATAAATTACAGCTTTCCTAGGGATGTTATGAGGGACCTACATGAAGTTTTTTTTATAAAGTGAGTCCTTATAAGTGGTTCAAAGAGAGTGTTCTCAAGTTTGAAGGTAACTGGGTAATTTCTTTCCACATAAGTGGTAGACTTCTTGAACTCATATGCATTATTCTTTCCCTCCCTTCTCTACTCATCTCCCTCCAAAAATATAGTGGAAGCTAGTATGCTCTACTGTATGGGGAAAAAAAATGTAATTCAGCTTTTATTTGCTGCCATGAGTAAAGCTTCAGAAATATTGCAAAAATCTCATTAAGAGTTATAATAGAACTATATCATCTTTCCCTGAAGAGCTCTTCACTTGCTTTCCATGTACAACAGAATGACAACCACCGAAAAAACTCATAGATTAATCTGTATTCAAAAACAACCTCATATCTTTGACCTCAGGTTCAGGTACGTTCAGCAAAGATTCTTATGGTAGAGTTTTTGTTGTTCTATATACATTTTTATTTGCTTCAAGAGGGGAATTAAAATAAAACACAGCTGAAATTTTCTCACTGAAAGCTGAAAATTTAGGTTAAAGGAGATAGTTGTGAACATATGTCAAATCCTTTATGTTATCTTTGAAGCTACCTTTTGTACTATTACATTGCAAATCTGCATATTCTAAGACTGCAGTGGTGACTGAAGAGCATGATAGAGATGGTATGAAAATTGCAATCAATATTTAATAACTGTAGTAGGAGTACCATCTTGCCTAAAACACTTGCATGGAACTTATTAGAATGTCTCACATGTAATATATTGGGATTTATGAGACTTGTTGAGGAAGAAAGTCATTGTCTGCAATCATAAATGAGAAATGGCTCTCAAGACTGTCCTGAGGAGAATGTATATGAACCCTCTAATAAAGAAATAAAACCATAACTAACCAGTAATTAATATTTTTGTATAAGTTCTGTGCTTTCTATGTCCCAGTATTGTGGTCAAGAAAAAGGTAAACTGAGCCTTAGGGTTATCAGATGACTGTGTCTTTTTGTTCTTTTTATCTTTCACTGTTAGAGAAGCAAAGAGAGAAAATTGGAAGAGTGAATAAGGTGTTCTTTTGCACCTTTTGAAAAGATGTATTTTAAGGCCCACTGTTGAATATATGAGTTGTACATGCAGTTATCAAAGAGAATTTCATTTTTATTTTCATTTTATTTTCTGAACCCTTTTGTTTATACAGGACAGAAATTGATTCTAAAACTACAATCACAGGACAAATGTCAAAGGAGGTAGATTTGTAAGATTAGTGCCTATTTAAATTAGGTATAGAGTTCACTGTATATCAAGCAAAGATGTAAAAAATCATTTTATTGCATTTGCTCTTCCACAGCTCCAAAACAAAACACACTTCCAAATCTATAACAACAATAGCAATTCAGAGTCTTAATACAGTAAGGAAAGGCTCTTCTCTTAAATAGGGTGAGCTGTTCTCAGTATTGTAAGGAACTGTAGAAGAGGACTTTGGTGTCAGATATGGCAAGCCTGCTCTATCTTCAATGCTAAGTGCTACCTTTTATTGCAAAGAAAAAGTAAATCAGAAAAGAGGTAAAAAAATGTTCTTTTTATATTTCTCACACAAAAATTGCCAACTGTCTCCTGATCAATCATAAAAAAGCAATAAAATAATACATTAACTTTCACCACCTGCTACGTCTCTGGTGGAATTTCCTAAGTATTTTTCTGAGGAAAGGTAATCTGTTCTACTTTACAGTGCTGTCCTACCTAGTTTAATTAAAATGAACCACAAATAGCAAATTACTTGCAGCGAAAAATCACTCAAAAGCGAAAATGTGCATAAATGTCTTACTTGGAGTCAACATGGAGGATCTAGTTTAAATCTGCATCCTGACACTTCAGTGTTCAGTGCTGTGAGCATGTCAGTATGCTGAACCCATAAGATGTATCCATTTGGGAAGGAGTAAAACTGTGCACCAGTGCTAACAAGAAGTCATCAGGGCTGCTCAAGTGAAGCATGGGTACAACTAAAACAAGTAAGGGAGCTAGAAAATATGTTGCATTTGAATATATCTTTCAGGCCTACACTGAAGTACAGATGGCAAAGACAGCAGAGTCCTATTCCCTATGCTGAACAGGTCAGAAGAGATGCCCATAAAATGTAGCTTAGAGACTGACAGAGTTGCTTAGGCTGTTTTTTTCACATGTAGAGAATGAAACAGCAATCTAATTTCTTGATTTGAACTCCCTCACAGAAGAGGAGTTCCTCTGCTTTTCTGATAGTGGGGAAAGTAAGTACCTACAGGAAAACTCTTTACTTGACGTATTTTTAGTCCATTTGAAAACACTTGGATCTGCATCATCTGGAAAGGACACTTGTCCATATGACGTGTCATTCTGCGTTTTGCGTAGGTCTAGTGGGGCACTACCCCTGGTAGGCTCACTTGGCAGCTGCAACAGGAAGTTGTCATCCACGCAGTCTAGGAACCTACTGGACTGGCCCATTTCTGCTGTGCGGTATTTCAAGCAGATATCTGGGAAGTTGAAGTCCCCCACAAGAACAGGAGTTAGTGAATGCAAGACATCACCAAGTTGTTGAAAGAATGTCCCATCGGTGTCTTTATCCTGGTCAGGTGGTCTGTAGCAGACTCCCATCAGAATATCAGCCTCATTGGCCTTGCCTTTTAACCTTAGTCATAGGCATTCCACCCTGGTGTGTCAACATTGAATTCAAGACAGTCAAAGCACCCCTTAACATACAATGCTACTCCTCCACCTCTCTTCCCTTTTCTATCTCTTCTAAAGGGCCCGTAGCCACCCATTACAGCACTCTGATGTGTAAATCATCCCACTCCATTTCCATGATGGTTTCCCTGGTGCACAATAGCTTCCGATTCCTCCTGTTTATTGTCCATGCTGCAGGCATTGGCATACAGGCACTTGATCGGAGGTACAGATATTAACTCCAACACGTATCCCACAGGCACTGGCATGTCACATGTAGGCTCCTGTCTAGTGACTCTAGTTTCACCTCTGTCCCACTTCATACCTAATTTAAAGTTCTGACAATGAGCCCTGCCAACTCCTCTCCTAGAACCCTTTTCCCCCTGTGGGATAGGCTATACCCATCTGTTGCCAGCAGGCCTGGCCTCTTTTAAGTCAAGCTATGGTCTAAAAACCCACACCCCTGCTGGTAACACCAGGCTTGGAGCCAGGTATTAGTCTGCTGACACATCCTGCCTAATACCTCATCATTCCCCACAGCTGAAGGAATGAAGGACAACACAATCTATGCTCCCGATCCCTTGACCAGACTTCCCAAGGCTCTGAAATCCTTCCTCATTGTCCTTGGAGGAGTTCTTCCTATTTCATCACTGCCTACCTGAAACAACAAAAAGGGATAATAATCTGAGGGCTGTGCCAGGGAAAGGAACTTCATCGTTACATCTTTAACGCAGGCCCCTGGAAGGCAACAGACCTCTCTGTGTAACAGGTCCAGTCTGCATATCAGGCCTTCTGCTCCCTTAAGCAGCAAGTCACCGACGACAATGACCTATCTTTTACTCTTTACTGAGCAGGCCCTGTGACCAAACACATCCTTTTCCATGTGCCCTAGCACAGTTTCTAGGATCTAGGAGTTTGTGTTCTCCCCAGAAACAGGTGAGACTGCAGTTCCCCAGGTCTTTCCTTTTTTTGCCTTATTAAAAAATGAAAGTTACGTTTCCTTATAGTAAGCCCCAGAGTATTGAGGGGCCGTTGGGTCATGAATGGTTGCAGGATCTTGTTACTGCACGACACAATTCCAGAAATTCAGAGAATAGAGAATCTCAGAAGTTCTTTATTACCATGTTGCAGAATCCCCAGCATAACAGAGCGTCTATAGCAGAAGCTGAGTGTCCCTTACTGTGCTAGTTTGAGCCTAGCTGGGATATTTCGGTGAGAATTAGATTACAGGCTGTGAAAAGGAAACAATGGAGATGTCTACTTCACTCCTAGGCCTGCTGACATGTATAAAAACAAGAACACAAACACAGCTAACACAGTTTGCTCTCTGTTTTTTGGCTGCCCCCCTTCTCTCTCTCTAACCTGCCATCTGTGTAACTTAACCCCTCTACTTCCTAGTCCCCCTGGCCGATTGTCCAAACTCACCTTGAATGTAAGGCAAAGTCTGGGATAAGGTAGAGGGGTGGAAAGGAGGTGGGAGGGTGGTTGGGAGCCCCTCCTGGGGACCCTGGTTTCTGGGAGGGCTGTTGTGTTTCTGTATTATCTTTAACTTGTATATGTCTTTATCTAGCTGTATATGTTGTAAATACCTGCCTGTCTGTTGTGTTAAACTGTAAATATAGCTTCATTCTTTAATTTCCAGCCACCGAATCTAGTCTGGGTGATTTTTCTTAAGTGCGGGGAGGCAGGTAACACCCGAACCATCACACTTACAGAAGTAGTCCCAGAACCCCTTAACAGAAGTAGCTAACAGAAGTCCCTAAGAATCCCTGCACACACCTCCTCCCCCCAATCTCCTTTATTGATCTGAGTAACTGTTTAAATACTCTTATCTTCTACACTAATTCATATAACCAATAAATTTCAGCTCTGGATATAAGTTAAATGCATCCCAAATAAAAGACCCAGTGTGTCAGGAGGCTGGCAAGGGTTTTTGGTTTGTTTTTTGTTGTTGTTGTTCTTTGCAACATTGAATTCATTGGCTAGAGAAGATTTTGCAATCTTATGCACTGTACGCATGCCTGAAGCTCTCGTTTGCAGAACAGCAGCTGCAACATTTCCCCTTTCTGGTCAGAGAGACCTTCGCTAAACTTCCACAATGCCTCAAATATAATGGATAGTGGCTTAGTAACTTCACCAGTTCCTTCAGGACTCTCAGATGTGTCTCATCATGTGTCATGGACTTGTGCATCTTCATGTTCCTTAGATGGTCTCAAACCTGATCCTATCCCACAGTGGGTGATACTTCATTCTCCAAGATCCTGCTTTTGCTTTCTGTGACTTGGGTGGTGTAGCTAGAGGAATCGTCAGTGACGACTGAGGCAAAAATATCACTGGTTATTTACATCATCCTTGTCCATAGCCTGAGTTTACCCATGGCTTTTCTTCTGGAGAGGGCTCAAAATTTTTCTGGTTTTCCTTTTATCACCAACATACCTATAGAAGCTTTTCTCATTGCCCTTGATGTCTCTGGCCAGATTTAATTTTATTAGGGCTTTGGATTCCCTAACCCAATCTCCAGCTGCTGAGAGAATCTATCTATGTGTGACCACCACTGTGTGAACACTGTATTTAATTTTATCCAGACAAATATCCCTTCTACCAGTACTTTTGATTTTTTTTTTCTACAACTTTGTGTTTTGGTACTACAAACATTACTTCTTCCTTCAGTTAAATGTTTTTCTGTAGTAGCATGTGCTTCCTAGGCACAAGTGTTGGAGAGGGAAAAAATAATTACTTCTAATCCATGTCTATTTCTGTATTTTCAACCCAAAGGTATGACCTTACATTCTAAATGCTGCCTTTAACTCTGCATGTAAGGTAGTAACTTCTATGCAACAGAGTTACGCTTTGTGCAGCTATTAAGCTCCCTGTGTGTTGATATAGACATTGTTCAGGCAAAACAAATGAGTGTGACATCTCAAAAAAGTTTATTTTGCATCTGTCACAGAAAGAATAATAACTCTTATTGTTCAGTCAAGAAAAGACATCCGTTTTTGTCTTGAAATGTAGCGCTGGTTCTTTGTCAAGAATATACATCCATTTGTCTCTTGACTCTGCAAATGTTACATGAGATCACTTTGGGTGGCTGCTAGGTGGAATGACACCTACTGAATCAGGACAAATGGCAATTGTTCTTATATTGGAAATCTGAAATGTCAAGCAATACTTTTCCATAGTATCAGTAGGCTGAAATTCTGACTGATTACTCAGATTCAGCATCTAGTGAGACAGTCCAGGCAAATCTGCTTCCATTTAGTTTAGCAAATAATTAAAGGCCTAATCCATGTTTCCATACTATCATTTTTCTTGAGATACCTTCCAGTTTGTATTTTCACAAGGAGAGTGATCTTGACAAAATATTTGGTCAGTCAGTCATGCACTTATAGGAAGATATTCCTCAAAAATGTATTTTGTCTATTTGGCATTTTCAGTTTCCCAATTTTTTAACAGAAATCTCTATCACTGTTCTCAAAAGGAACGGCTGAGGTCCAGCGAAGTTTTCTCGTTCATATACAGGAAGCTGGATGAGACCTTAATTTTCACAGCTGCTAAAGGTTTTATGAGCTATAGTTCAAGTATTACATAGAAGTTTGACTAAGTTAAATATCCTTTATTTCTATATTTGATGTATTATATATATGCTTTACCTGAAATTCATAAAATTAGAACAGTTTTTACAGCTTTAGCCTGAAAGAAGAAAAAAATAAAACAGTTTCTATTCCATCAAAACTGATTTGTATATTTTATAATAATTTTTGTGTGAAACATTCCCCTGATAAAACACAAAATAGTCTTTTGGACATGTACCAGAAACTGGAGTGACTTTTCCTCATGTGATTGTCCTAACATGTCCTTGAGAGGGTTGTTCACTGAGTGTGAATCTCAGTGAATTCTCACCTCTGTGAATCCCTAGGTATTTGTTGCCGTGTAAAACAGTGTTGGTAATAGAAACTGAGTATATCTACATCTGCCTAGTCTTTACACCAGTGAATACCAAGTTCTTCCAAGAGACAAGGTGGATTTACTGAGATTTACCACACTGCATGAGATGGCTATGCACAATGTATTGAGTAGGATTGAGATTCATTGTGTCTTAAAATCAAGTCTGATTGTTTTATAGTTTTTGAGAAAAAAATATCAATTTTATGAGCCCCAAAGGGTTCAGACCTCTGCACACACAGGAGGCTTTACTCACTACTTGTTTCTAACTACTAGCAAGCAATTGAACTTAGGGGGACCCCTGTGTCTGCAGCATTTCTAGGATACTCTAAGTTGAACCATCCTGCAAGTACAAGCACTTAAGCAAAGAAGTTTACTTGAGAAACTTGATGGACAGATACCCACAATAATTTACAGGTATACAAATTAGCAAGCAAAGGAGTAATTCTGGAAATCTTGGCCTCTGTGGCTAGGGGTGTGTGTGTATATATATATATATATATATATACACAAAAGACAGAATTAGCAATAGCCTAGCACAACCACCCCCTCCAAAAAGGCCTGGAGTGTAGGCCTCACTCTGCATCAAAAATGAGTTTCCCACCAGCTGGGCCTCACTCCCACACAACAGAAAGCAAAAGCAGCAGCTAGTAGTGATGCTTGGGAGCAGCTAAGAGCCAAGCCAAGAGGGAGTTGACCCAGAAAGTTGGCTCCTTGTTTAAGGATAATACAGGATGTAGAATAGAATAAATGTATTACAATATCCTGTGCCTTTACCTTATGGCTTTCTAGACCCTTGGGGGAGTTTCTTCTCTATGGTTTTGCACAAACTACAACAGAGTCAAATTTGGCAGATAAACAGGGTAATCCTGCTCCATTTCAATTACTTAAAGATTATTCCTGTTTGTGTTTTTGTTTCATGCATAGCTCCTTGCCTTGTCTTTGCTTTCCTACCTCTGCACAATATTCTTTTTTCTTATTTTCTTTAGCTCTAGTAGAGTGCAAGCAAATCTCTCGGGGGTTTAAAAGCCTGATAAAGCAATCAGTCAACACGGTTCAGCTTTTAAAACTCTTTAATCTCTCTAAGAAATTTCCTTGAGAAAGATTTACAAGATAAAGTCAGCAGCAATTAGCTTCCAAAGTGTGCAGTTTTTGAAGTGGTCCATATTGTGTTTATTGTGCTAAAATTGATTAAGTGCATCTTACTGGAAAATCTTTGAATCTCAAGACTTCCATGTTTAGGGAATAAATTGTTCTGAGGCAAGCTATTTCTCTTTCGTAAGTAGAAAGAACCAGGAAGAATTTTCTCATCGAAAACAAAAAAATCTATTTTCTGGTAAGACATTTTCCCAAATTCCAACTTTTTTTGCAGCTGAGAGATTGTAAAGGTTTCAGTAAATATTGATATGATTAGTGATCTTTACATGATGTTAGCAAAAGAGAGCATTATGTAGTTTTACTTATTATCCTTATCTCTACTTTATGAGGCAGGTATTTGTAATTACATGAGTGCGCATATACTGTAATGTGAAAGGCCTGGCAAGAATTTGAGACTTCAAAAATACATACAGGAACAAGACTCAAAATAAAAACTTTCCACTCAAACACATGTTCAGACACTCAAAATAAATTTGAAATGCTATACATTTAATAGCTCCTAGTTATGCTCGTATCAGAAGAAACACTTTGGTAGGAACTGAAGCTGAAAAAGTCTCACCCACTGTGATTCCCATGAGATCACACACATGCAATCAGAGAAATGCAGAAGTATTTCTAGATAAATTATACATGAATCTGAATAAGCAATTAACAGCTTGACTTGATTTTCTCAATTTATGGATCAAAAATATAGTGGCACAATTTGCAACACGGGAAAATCACTTCTGTGTTTTTGAAGAGGGAGAGAGAAGGTGAAGAAAGAGATGTATAAGGATGTAATCTCCTGCACTAATTCTTTTGGAGAAGTGTCTTTTCCAAATTCATTATCTAACAGGGGAAACAATTTTTTGAAACACTGAAGATGGATAGTCAACCAATTAAGCCTTGTTTTCTTTGAGACATTTAAAAGAACACTTTAAATAAGGATGTGCAAATCCTTTCTTTTGCTTACTTGTCTCATATGTGATCCTGAGGAGAGTCAGGATAGAGAATTGATACTTCTTTGTTTAGTCTTCACATTCCTGCTTTATACACAAGTGTTTGAACTTCAAGATTTCCAGGCTCATTCCCAGGTCTATTTACAGCTTTTTAGGGTACAGAATAAAAATAACAAACAAAACCAACAAACCAACCAAACAAACAGAAAATTACCTTTGAAAAGAGAACCATCAACCAGATGACAAATGTTTTCACTCAGTTCCGGCAGAAAACTACAGCTAATTTCTACTCTTTAGGCTACTGATGATACAGTGGAAAACTTGCATTATTTTCACGTCACATTAATTACCATGTTGCTTGCCAAAGCATCCAAAACTCTATTTCCTCACTAGTGGTACGTAAGTGTTAATTAGCAACAAAATAGCATTTAAGACGGACTAATATCTCATGATTCTTTCTTCTTATTCAGTGTGGAATCACAGTGAACTCTGAGGCATACTTATTGAAAGATATTTTTTAATCTATTTTCCAAAAAAATTCCATTAACACAAATGAGAAAGCATTTCCAAGACCTACTCCACTCTGTAGGAGTAAGAAATAAGTAAATTTAAAAATTAACAAATTAACAGATTTACATGACTCTCCTTTTGGTAGCATATTTTTAGTGGCCCATTCAATTCCTTGCATGTTGTGAAACATTGGTAACTTTCCTAGTTAAGTATTCATTAAAGAAAAGAGAAAACATGTCCAATTACTAATGTAAAGCTAAATTCAAAGACGACATCATGAAAAGTATTTTGATATTACGTGAAGCTTACCTTCTCCAGTGCGGGTTATCAAGCATTGGAACAAGCAACCAAGTGAAGCAAGTCGCCATCCCTGGAGGTATTTAAAAGACATGGTGCTTAGGAATATGGTTTAGTGGTGGACTTAGCAATGACAGGTTTGCAGTTGGACTCTGTGATCTCAAAGGTCTTTTCCAACCTAAATGATTCTATGATTCATTTTCAGATATTACCATTTTCAGCGGGGCAATAAGTAGGTCAGATACTTTTGCATCTTTTTTGTTTAAATATATCTACTTTTCCCTCTTATTTAATGCAATATCCACCCTCTTCTTTTCCCGCTTCCTAATTTTTGTCAAGGGAGAGTGTTCAAGATCCTGAGAGGAAGGTACATGCAACATTGAAGAAGACTTCAAGGTTTCTTTGATCTTTGAAAGATATACCAGGAACATCATTGTGAAAAACTGTCTTTGCATTGTAATATTTCATGTACTTTTCACAGAGTCAAAAACACATAGAAAAATAAACTTACGAAAGAGGAAGCTAAACAAATATTATGCATTAGTTTTAGGAGTGTGATCTTACAAGGAGAGATGGGAGGAACACGTGCTGCCACCATCCTGACCCTGCAATGTGGCCGTGGAACCCAAGACTGGTGCTGCTGAGAAGTGTGTGGGAGAAGGATATCAGTATGTTAATGAGATATGCTGACATCATGCTCACTGTAAGAAGGGTCTGGGTGGTGGTGAAAGGGATTTGTGGGACTTGAGTTTTACAGTATCTGGATTGTACTTTGGGAAAATTATGTGCTGCACTATGCTACCCTATGTTATGTTACGTTGCATTGTGTTCCATTCCATTATGCTACATTACGTTACGTTAGTAAAGAGGTAATTTTGCTTCCAGATAGACTTTATATCTGAGAATAAATACAAATACTTCCTGAAAAACATTGTTTTCTATGACAAGTTAAACACGGACCTTGCACAGGGGTGCGAACAACGTTTTTGTCACCATATGATTTATGAACCTGGAAAACTAACTGAAATCTAAAGCAGCATGAGAATATAAGACAAAGTGGTAACTAGAAAGTCACTCCAGTTATGACTTGCAAATCTGGTGATAGAAACGTTCTGTATATTATTTTGCTTTCAAGAAGCCTTTAAACCTCATCATCACCACGTTACCTATTTTCTCTTTCTTTGTCAGAAAAAAGTGCACTACTGCAACTATAAAGGTAATGGTGCACTTATGAAAGAATTATAAAGAAAAGGTTTCTGAATGCTTTCAGCAGACAACTGGAGCCACTTGAAACAATGATGCACAGATAATTACACTGTAATTACTGCTGCCCTTGATGTTGAGAACGATAGCTGCATACAGATTATGATAATGGCAAAAAGAAAAGTTGCCATCTTCTACAACAACTCATCTGAGTCTGATGTCAATCAAATCTTACACAGAACTAGAGAAGTACAAAAAAAAGCAGTAACAGACTGTGGTTTTGAGAGGCACAGACTCAATTAATTGTTCCTTCTGCTGGCTGAAACACCACTGTAATTCTTTGAAAGTTCAGACCAGACTGAGCCCCAAAAGGTCAAAGTCCATAGCTACCTTAGCATGTAATTTGTTGTACAGACATTTCTGGCTATGACTGGGATCTCCCACCTTGCCTTTTCTCGGCAATCTGGAATAAGGCTTCCACAGTCAAGCAAAAGCATTACAGAGAGACACTTGTTACATGACTGCAAGTACTACCATTTTCCAATGGGACATAAAAGTTCACTTTGTTTGCAGGAACAAGCAATTGGTTCCTATTCAACTCACCTTGCAGTGTAGAGCTTACTTAAACACTTTCAAATAAGGTTATTGGCAACAAAGATACAGGATCACCAAACTTCAGTGAAAGTTGTATTTATGTCTCCATCTGAGATGTAAGAGCTTACCCAATAAGGAAAATATTTCTGGAACCTTTAGTTTATGAGTATCAAAGTATCAAGATAGAAAATGTAACACTAAACAATAAAATAAGTATAGATCATCCAAGGTAAATGTACTGCATGCAGATAATTCTGGTAGGAAATAGTATTTATCTTTTAAAAACTCAGAGTCCTGAACTTTGCCATTTAAAAAAAAAGAAGTGCCAACCTCATATGATAAGGTTAAAAAAAATGTAAAAATAAATCCTTTCAGCCAACAAGACTTATATAGTTCTAATTTTGCTTGTCAAAGACCATGTAGAACAAAAACAGTAGGCTGATTATTGTTTTTTTTATCAGTTAAAACATTTTTATCCATTAAAACATATACATTTCAGACATTATACAAGAAAAGGTTCAAATAAAAAAAAAATCATTTCCCTTCTAGACACACTAATTTGATAGTTTTAGGGAAGTGGTTATGTGAGCAGCTAGAAAATTATTATGTTTAAACCAGATGAAGCTCAGTGAACCTGAGGACACTTGATACTGCAGTACTGCATAGGTGATATCTGAATGTTCAGCACCTAAATAATACTACCATTTCAGTGGAAGGAAGTTGAAATTCTTTGAGTTGGATTTATGATAGAAATGCCCAGAACACTTGAATATATGGTGGAGGGCATTTCACTGTTAAAACTTATATTTTGAAAGCCAAACACACTCCTTGGAAAGCAGTGTTACACTAAGGGCTCATTGCTGAGTATGCTATACACATCATAGGTATTGGAGACATATAGTGGAGGATGCACCCAAGGGCTAGTGACAGCCTTTCCAGGACACCACATGACATTATCTAGACTACCTGTGTGCTGTAGCTTGAACACAGCATGACACCAAATAGAATATACCTTTGTGGGAAAGACCACATGTGCAATTGGATAGGGTTTTTTTCCATACTCCGGGAACTACATGAACATGAGAAGTACATGTCTAAAGTGTACAGACTTGTTTCTCTCCTCTTTCTTCCCTCCAGTCTCAACTCCAAACCTAGAGTATTAGCATGAAAGTCATCATCCTTTTAGTGGTGCTTGCTTACGATATAGCAGGTTAAGTTGGGTTGCCAAGCGACCAAATTTACCATGTAACTATGGAGTTTTGTGTGCTTCTTTTTAAAATACAGCTTGAAGAAAGATTAATGATAGCTGTCATTTGCTCTGCTGGCATTTAACAGCTTACCTATTAGCTATCAGGAAGAAAAAAAAAGAGTGAACTTGATGCACTTGTAGTCTGAGCTTCCTATTAAGTGATTAGTTAAAGATTACTCTAATTGCAGATCAAATTTGTCTTGATGAGGAGCCTGGAATGTCTTACAAAGCATGCTGAGGCACTAAACCATAGGACTGGTTGTACCTGAACTGGCAGAGAATATGGGGAGTGATGTGTTTCACTTCAGTATTAATGAGGACAATGGTGTGCCTCTAGGCAAAGATGGTAGATGAGAGGAATTGTGAATGAAAGGAATGCAGAGATAGGTCATTGATTTAATTAGCCAATATAATCAACATGCTCCTAATCTGAAGACTGCCACATGAAAAGAACTCAAAGTGTATGTAAGTGATACAAGTTGTACAATAAATATCTTCACTTGGAAATCTTGCAGAGTCCATGCCCTGATTGCCACAAGGGAGAACTTGCCCAGTTCTTCAGATTAATTTTAATGAGAGTGTATTCAGTATCCATCTGAATAATGTTGACAGGAATCAGCCTTGCTGGTAGAAAAATACATCACTTGCTATTGTTGATACACTGTGTGCTGTCCTCTGCTTGGCACCCTCAGAGAACAGCAGAGGCACAGACTGATCAATCCTAACTTGGTCTCAAACTCTGAATCATATGGGCTCAGGTATTCTGTTTTCTTGAAGGAGATGTATAAATCTCACTGAATTCAGTAGGGCTTAGAGCACACTATGAATTGTTTTTCTATATTAGAGCTTTAGATGAATTCTATGAAAAAGTTCAATATTGTAATGTTCATAGAGCATTGACACTGATGTTTCTATCCAAGATGTAGAAAAGACAAAATCTATCCTAAGGAGTCAGGTTTGTAAATACTTATAAAAATTATTCATTCAGTCAAAGAAAGATCTTCTTTTCTAAATATTTTAATTCTCTGCTATCTTCTTATTTTCCTATAATAATCATTAAGAGGCACAGATGGGCCAATTCCTTATACCAGAAAGAAAGCATACAGACATTTGTTTCACAGACAAAATTTCTTATTAATTATTTACTGACAGAAATTGTCAAGCTTTACTCTTTCTCCTCCCTCCTCCCATGAAATGCTCTGAGTGTGTCTATTATAAATGTAGATGTTCAAAAGATATTGTACTACAGGAAAGACAGCATTTTCAGCAACAGTTTTTGTATCTGACACAAGACAATCTATACACAAAGAGTAAGATTGTTAACTACTGTCACTTCTTTTAAAACAAACAATAGAACAGAAATACTGCTTGTGTTCAAACCACTGTAGAGGAAGATCCATCCCCAAATTGCAAACAATACCTAAATTTCCAGGAACTGCAGTTTAGTCATTGCAATACATTAGCATATGGAATGCAATTTCATTTGAATTCTGAGAAAAATACTAATATTTTATTCATCAAGTAGATGACATTTGTGTTACAATCTTCTGGCTTATAAGAACAGCTTGAATGTTTGCAACAGTAAAGTAGAAAGCTTGATGCTGAATGAAAAATTAAATAATGGATGTTGCCTGACGGGGCTTAACCTCACATGAAAATGTACACAACTTAAAAGTGCTACAGGTCAAACAAAAAAAAAAGATAACTGCCAAAATGTATTTAAATCAGGTGAAGTGTGACTTGCATCAGCAAGTGTAACTAACATTTTTAACATGGATGGCAGGAAGCATTGCAGATCCAGTGAAGTTTAAAATGCAGAAAAGTACTCACTGAGATAATGAATTCAGGGTTAGAAGACTACAGAAATGAGTCAACAGCAAATGAGAGAATTCAAATGGGACACAATTTTTAGTAACAGCAAGCGTAGAATATTGCACATGAAGTTGAATGATGCTAAGAATATGTTAGAATTTATACTTTGACAAAGTGCTATCATTTAACCACCTGAAATAGGCCAAATAATCCAAGCCATTGTTGTATAAGAACCAAAAAAAATCCCCAAATATAAAGATCTAAGACACTGCCAACGTTTACATGAAACGCAGCACATGGTAAAGTCAATCATAACAGACTTCAGAGGGCCCACTACTGTTTATTTTACAGGATATATGTACATGTTGATCTAGATGTTGACAAAGTCATTTGGCCAAAACATCTTTCATAATCAGCAAATTTTTGAATAAAATTATGTTTTGGAAAACAAAAGGTATTTGTTGGTTCTTCTAAGTAGTGGACCTAGGTTCAGTGTCTTCCTCCAGATCAACTTTATTTCTCAATTCCATGACTCATGTTATCACTGCAAGGCTAGTGAGATATCATTAAAAATTCATTAAAAATTTCCTACAGACTGGGCCACAGAAAACAAAAATGTCCACAGCCCTGTAACCCAGTGGTTACCCTTGAATGACCATAAACCTGGACCAAACCCCAGCTTTTATCCAGTAGTTTCTTGATATAAAGTACTTAACCATGGATGCCACCCAGAGGGACCTGGACAGGCTGGAGAGGTGGCCACAAGGCAACCTCATGAGGTTCAACAAGACCAGATGCAAGGTCCCACATCTGGACTGAGGCAATGCAAAGCACAAATCCAGGCTGGGCAGTAACTGGCTGGAGAGCAGTCCTGAGGAGAGGGACCTGGGGGTGCTGGTGGGCGAGAAGCCAATAGTGTGCACTAGCAGCCCAGAGGGCAAAATGGATCCTGGGCTGCATCAGAAGTGTGTCCAGCAGGTTGAGGGAGGTGATTCTCCCCCTCTGCTCTGGTGAGACCCTACCTGGAGTACTGCATCCATTTCTGGAGCCTCCATTACAAGAGGGATGGTGCACGTCCAGAAAAGGGCCACGAGGATGATCAGAGGGCTGAAGCACCTCTGCTATGAGGACAGACTGAAAGAGTTGGGACTGTTCAGTCTGGAGAAGAGTGACCTTATTGTGACCTTTCGATATCTGAAGGGGGCCTACAAAAAAGCTGGGGAGGGACTTTTCAGGATATCAGGGAGTGACAGGACTAGGGGGAATGGAGCAAAGCTGGAGGAGGGGAGATTCAGACTGGATGTGAGGAGGGAGTTCTTCAGTATGAGAGAGGTGAGAGCCTGGAATGGGCCGCCCAGGGAGGCAGT
The DNA here is from genome assembly GCA_013400475.1 of Tricholaema leucomelas. Lineage (NCBI taxonomy): Eukaryota > Metazoa > Chordata > Aves > Piciformes > Lybiidae > Tricholaema lacrymosa > Tricholaema leucomelas. The sequence continues at coordinate 6,678 of WAAF01005183.1, read as the reverse complement.
TGAGGCCCCATCCCTGGAGGTGTTTAAGGCCAGGCTGGATGGGGCTGTGGGCAGCCTGATCTAGCGCAGGATGTTCCTGCCCATGGCAGGGGGGTTGGAACTAGACGATCCTCGTGGTCCCTTCCAACCCTGACTGATGCTATGATTCTATGATTATGCTCTCTACCTTTGTGCCTTAGTTTCCCTCTGTAAAATGAAGATGACTGCAACTTCCTTATGTTATGCAGTTGGTTTTTAAAATAAACAATGCTTTTCTAAATTCTTAAAGTTTCTTCAAATAAAGCTACATTTATAATCAAAAATCTCAAATAATGTTTACTCTGTGTGGAATAAACCATGTGCTTCACTGACTACTTTAAGAAATATATGCTATTCCTTTCTGATTATGCCCAAATGTCCTAGGAAGGGTGCAGTAAATAAATAGTAAATATCTGAAGGGAAGAACTGCATAGGTTTTGCTATGGACTTCATAATTTTGAATGCCTTAGAGTGATAAATGTAATTTCCTCAATTATCTGCAAAGGCACTTTCAGATTATAATCTTAATTCTCCTGGGATAAAGTTGTTCACAAACCTTTCACATAAGTATGAGAATCTCTTCCTCCAAAAGAGCAAGGAACATTATCAAATTTATCATGCTTAGAGCATTTTGTTTTGATAGAAAAGGTTACAGTTGCTTGCTTGTTTTAGGAGCTTACACAATATTTTGAAGATAAATGCATGGCATAGGAACAAATGAAATGTGATAATAACTTTTCAATTGAATTAACATAGGGATGTATCATTAACAAGAGTTGTAGTAGAGCTGCTCACCAGCTCAGTGAAGTAACTTAACAGCATGAAAAAACTTTGAATATATCACTTAATCATGATGCAACAGTGATGAGTAGAACTTTAGATACACAGGTCAGCCTTGACTCTGGTAAGAACAGAATTGCACCTCCCCAGTGTAAAGCACCCTCAGTTCAGGTTTGTTTTACCTTGTTTTCACAGTAGAGTACTGAATATGGTCCAGCTAACAATTTCAGGTATATCAAAACATCACAACCATTCCCACACCAGCTCTCTATCTCTGATGGAAGATTGTGACTGTGTGCCATGGTGCCTGAACAGCTTATATCACCTGTCACAGTGACAGGATTTTCTCCTTTCCTTTGAAGAGGCAAACCTCAAATACTTAGGATAAAAGAGGCATGTAGAAAGACAAGTATGCTATAAAAGATTCAGAAATATCCTGTAATGTAAACACATTTGTGAAAAGTGGAGACAGTGAATTAAAATACTAATTAAGACAGATTTACTATCTCAGCACTGAAAGGGAATGTGGCTTGCTCACTAAAGGTCAAAAATAGTTTGAATAGCCAGCACCTCAGAAAGTAAGTCCACTGAAAAAAGAAATAGAAACACATAAGACAGTGTTCTAGTTTGTTGTTGTTTTAAAGTACATCTGCTACAAATGAGATAAAAAAATGCCTTTCTTCCACCTTCCTTTGGTGCAGCTAAGTATTATTTTAACCTGGATAGATTTGCATGAGACAGTGTGTCCTCAGCTGCAATAATCACCATTTGGAAGGGACCTCTAAAGATCATCTAGTCCAATCCCCCTGCAGTGAGCAGGGACATTGCCAACTAGATCAGGTCACTTAGAGCCCTGTTGAGTCTTATTTGAATATCTCCAGAGACAGGACCTCAACCACATCTCTGGGCAACCTGTTCCAATAATCAACCAATGATGTTGTAAAGAACTTTTTCCTAACATCCAATCTAAATCTACTCTTGTCTATCTTAAAACCATTGCCCCTCGTCCTATCACTGCAGACTTTTGTAAACAATCTCTCTTCCTCCTTCTTGCAGGCTCCCTTCAGGTACTGGAATGTGTCAATTATGTATTAAACAGGACTGCTCCCAGTACTGACCCCTGAGGGATACCACTTGGCACTGCTCTCCATCTGGACTTCAAGCCATTGACCACTACCCTCTGTATGTGACCATCCAGACAATTCCTGTCCACTGAGCATCAACAAGGACATTACCAGCAGAGATAAAGAAGTCATTATCCCATTCTACTCAGCACTTGTCAGACCACACCTGGAGTATTGCATGCAGTTTCATTCCTTGCTGTACAAAAAAGATGTGGACAGGCTGGAAAGTGTCCAGAGAAGGGACACAAGAGTGATCAGAGGACTGGAAGACCTGCCATATGAGGAAAGGTGAGACAACTGGGTTTGTTTAGCCTTAGGAAGAGAAAGCTTAGAAGTGTCCCTATTACCATGTACCAGGACATGAAGGATGGCTACCAGGGCAATGGAATCTCCATTTTTATAAAGACCCATATGGAAAAGACAAGGGATAATGGGTACAGGTTATTCCTGGAGAGGGTGGAGTCCAGAACAAAATTTTTCACCATGAGCACAGTTAGACGTTGGAATAGTCTTCCACACTGGTCAGTTTTAAGACTCAGCTTGATAAAATGTTAGGCCATTTCATGTAAGCTACACTATCACCTAGAAAGGTTGGACCAGATGATCCTTAGGATTCCTTCCAGACTGGCATTCTGTTATTAGGTCATATATACACGTGCTCTTTATTTTTAGAAATAAAACCTAAACTAAAATGTCTTTAAAGCTGAGTAAAATTCTTGGAACGACAGTTCTGGATCGTTAATAGAACATACTTGCAATTGTTGTGTGTAAAATACTTAAACTACCCTTATTTATGTAGCATGTTCGTGTCCTAGGAGACATAACTAATAATAAATCCTTCCTTCACCATTTGGATGCTTTAGTTTTGTACCTTTTCCCTCTCCTTATCATCATCCTCAGACACATTTTGAAATAAATAAATAGGAGTCAGCTTGTAATTTCTGAGTTAAAATGTAAATGAGGTTCTGAAGCTGCATGTCTATATGAATATGCAAATTGATCTTCCAACTTCTCAACAGAAACATAAAAATAGATATGCAATATTTGACATTAATCAAAAAGCTTTGGAATTTTTAAATATTTGGAGTAATTAAAATAATTTATAACAAGATAAACACCTATCATTGAAAACTGCAAATATTTTAACTTCTGTAGTTCCATAGATCAAAGGCACATCTAAGTCTAATTGGTTTAAGCCATATCAGCCTTGACAGTTGTGGCCCAGTAAACAGGATTCTAATTCCTGCTGCTGGGGGCAAGACATCAGGTAGTGTCAGGTTCAAGGGCTGGTCTGCCCTTGGTCTGAGCAGGGCTGAACTGAGTAACCAGGTGCCCCATGCCCAACCTATCTGAGCTCTGTGAGTGCTGCCAGCAAACGGGCAGATAGCTTCAGGCCGTGCCTGACAGGCAAATAACCCCTAGATGATACTTGGGGCCTATAGGGCAGCTTTCACCCCTTCACCTTGCAGCAAGGAGTAAAAGAGCAGGCAGGGATGTAAGAAATGGAAAATGTATGACAAGAAAGCCAAAAGTACTACAGGACCGAGAAGGAAGAGATTCCACCACCTGCATCATGTTTCTTCTGGCGAAGGCTCAGTGTAAAGGCAGTGGAAATGATGGGCCCATCCCTTCCAGGCCTTTCCAGGTCTGTCTCTAGAAGATGAAAGCATCAGCCTCAGACCACAGTACAGGGAATATATACTGAGGCTCAGTAATTATTTTAGTGTAGTGTGACTGAAGCTTTTCTTAATGGAATAAGAACTCCTAGAGACAGCTGAATCACAATGAGTTCTCAATTCTATATGTATGGTGTGTTCCTTGTGGCCTTCCAGAAGGTGGTCACGAACATGCAAGGAAATGACACTGTTGTCATCAGGCTCAATTGATTTGTCTTAAATTACCAGATCTCAATTGAGATGTGATAAATTAGAACTCATCTCTAAGAAGGATGCATTGAAAAACTAGAACTTAGGTTTCTGAACCCACAAAATGTACAATCACATTTACTTAGTGTTTTCAAATATGAGATTTAAGTGCCTGAAATTTTACTCTTTTATGCAGCATATTTTTTCAGAGTATCTTCAAGTTCAAATTTGTATGGCAATTAGTGAAACAGTGTTAACTCATTTCTGTCATGCCATGGCTTTAAAGCGCTTTGTTCTGCTGCTTTTACATATGGAGCATAAATAAAATAAGTTAATACATGCTAACAGTATTATTGCTTTACTAAACATCCTCATGGTAGTCTCTATCTCTATTCTTTAATACACCCTCTATCTGGAATGTATTAAAAGGGATGTGGTTAGTAGGTTAAGAGAGGTTCTCCTCCCCCCTCTACTCTGCCCTGGTGAGGCTGCATCTGGAGTACTATGTCCCGTTATGGGCCTCCTAGTTCAAGAAAATAAAGCTGCCTGAGAAAGCCCAATGCAGAGCCACAAAGATGATTAAGGGAATGGCACACCTCTCTTATAAGGAGAGATTGAGAGAGCTCTTTAGCTTGGAGAAGACTGAGGGCTGACCTCATCAATGCTTATAAATATGTAAAGGGTGAGCGCCAAGAGGATGGAGCCAGGCTCTTCTTGGTAATGCTTGATGACAGGACAAGGGGCAATGGGTGGAAGCTGAGGCATAAGAAGTTTCATGTAAACATCAGGAGAAAATTTTTTATTGTGAGGATGACAGCACTGGAACAGGATGCCCAGCGGGGTGTGGAGTCTCCTCCTCTGGAGATATTCCAAACCCAACTGGATGCATTCCTGTGTGATCTGCTGTAGGTGATCCTGCTCTGGTAGGGGGGTTGGACTGGATCTTTCAAGGTCCCTTCCAGCCCCTGACTTTCTGTGATACTCTGATTCTGTGACACTGCCTGTTTCTCAAATCAGTTATGTTGGTCCATAATTTCAAATTACATTATCTAAATTGCTTTACTGTGCAATAGTTTTTGATTTGTTTCTTTCTCGCTGCAAACTTCTTTAAATTTGAAAATAAATGTTGTAAAATGCATTCCTTTGTAAGATGCAGAATGTAAGAAGTACTTGAGCAGTTAGCCTCTTAGGTTGTTAATAACATCCTTGACTGACCTTATCTGGTTAGACTTAAGAAAGAAAAACTTATGAAGGCTCTTCATGAAGATAGATTCAGTAACTTATGTAAGTGAAAATGGAACTTAAATAACCCAAGTTAATATAAAAATATAACTCGAGTTTACTTGGTATTTGCACCAATCAACATAACTACACATTGATACATAATATGTCAGCTGTGACAGCTTTTCCTAAACCTTTTCTAAACAAAGCAGCCAAGTTTATCTCCTTGTTATAAATCCAACCCTTATTTGTGCTATTTTCACTTGTTCTGAAGGTAAGACAAGATCCTCTAGTATTTTATTTTAAAAGAAGGCTCAATGAGTGAGAAAGACACAAAGCAGACAAGCATTTGTAAAACCAAACAACAGTTTGGCTTTACAAATTGTTACAATTTTACATTGTTCACAGCCCAAGGGATCAGGCCCAGCCAACATGGGTTGAGGAAGGGCAGGTCCTGCCTGACCAACCAACCTGATCTCCTTTTCTGATCAGGTTCCTGCCTGGTGAATCTGAGGCAGGCTGTGGATGTAGTCTACCTGGACTTCAGCAAAACCTTTGACACTGTCTGCCACAAGCAGCTCCTGGCACAGCTGGCAGCTCATGGCTTGGACAGATTCACTCTGATACGGCTCAAGAACTGCCTGGCAGGCCGAGCCCAGAGAGTGGTGCTGAATGGTGTCACATCCAGTTGGCAGCTGTCACTAACAGTGTCCCCTAAGGATCAGTGCTGGGTCCAGTCCTGTTCAATATCTTTATTGATGATCTGGACGAGGGNTGTACTCAACACTGGTCAGGCCACACCTTGAGTACTGTGTCCAGTCTGGGCCCCTCAATTCAAGAGAGATGTTGAGGTGCTGGAACGTGTCCAGAGAAGGGCAACAAAGCTGGTGAGGGGCCTGGAGCACAAACCCTATGAGGAGAGGCTGAGGGAGCTGGGGGTGTTTAGCTTGGAGAAGAAGAGGCTCAGGGCAGACCTCATTTCTGTCTACAACTACCTGAAGGGAAGCTGTGGCCAGGTGAGGGTTGGTCTCTTCTCCCAGACAGCCAGCAACAGAACAAGAGGACACAGTCTCAAGTTGTGTCAGGAGAAGTATAGGCTGGATGTTAGGAGGAAGTTCTTGCCAGAGAGAGTGATTGGCATTGGAATGGGCTGCCCAGGGAGGTGGTGGAGTCACTATCCCTGGAGGTGTTCAAGAAAAGACTGGATGAGGCACTTAGTGCCATGGTCTAGTTGATTGTCTAGGGCTGGGTGCTAGGTTTGACTGGATGATCTTGGAGGTCTCTTCCAACCTGGTTGATTCTATGATTCTATGGTTCTATGATCTCAGTCTGTATTGTCTTTGAATTGTCCTGATCCAGGTGAAGGACCTTGTTCTTGGCCCTACTGAACTTACTGAGCTTCTTAGGGACCCACTTATCAAGGCTGACAAGGTCCCTTTGGATGATATCCTTTCCCTCATGGAAATCAGCTACATCACTCAGCTTGGCATTATTCAGTTGCATAATTTGCTCTTGACGAAGCTATATTGGCTGTGTCTAACCACCTCCCTGTCTTCCAAGATCCTATTCATCCTGGAGAAGAAGAATCTTCAGGGAGATCTTAATAGAAGCCTTCTACCATTTGAAGGGGGCCTACAGAGAAGCTGGAGGACATCTTGCAAAGGCATGTA
>WAAF01005182.1:32377-46144 GCA_013400475.1 Tricholaema leucomelas | reverse complement strand
AAGCACCTGAGGAATCTGGTCCATGTAGCTCTGACTCACTCAGAAGGAATCTGCATCTCAGAGGCACCTGAGGAATCTGGTCCATGTAGCTCTGACTCACTCAGAAGGAATGCACAGCACAGCAGAAACTTAGCCACCAATCACACCACAAATCCTGTATGAAAGATTAATTAGAGGAACAAATGAATATTTGGATGTGTATCCAACCAGGAATGCTTTGATTGTCAGTGTCTTCTGTGCCAGCATCCCTGGGGTCATTACACTGGCCCAAAACTGGTGAGCATTTATTCTTATTTCAGCCCTGGAGTCTTAGAATCATAGAATGGCAGAATCAGTCAGGGTTGGATAGGACCACGAGGATGAGGATCATCCAGTTCCAACCACTCCACATGGGCAGGGACACCCTACCCTAGAGCAGGCTGCCCACAGCCTCATCCAGCCTGGCTTTAAACAACTCCAGGGATGGGGCCTCAACCACCTCCCTGGGCAACCCATTCCAGCCTCTCACCACTCTCATGCTCAACAACTTCCTCCTCACCTCCACTCTCAATCTCCTCACCTCCAGCTTTGCTCCATTCCCCCCAGTCCTGGCACTCCCTGACAGCCTAAAAAGTCCCTCCCCAGCTTTTTTGGAGGCCCCCTTCAGATCCTGGAAGGCCACAATGAGGTCACCTGGGAGCCTCCTCTTCTGCAGCCTGCACAGCCCCAACTCTTTCAGTCTGTGCTCACAGCAGAGCTGCTGCAGCCCTCTGAGCATCCTCCTGGCCCTTCTCTGGACACACTCCAGCATCTCCATATCCTTGTGAGAGGGGCTCCAGAACTGGATGCAGTACTCCAGGTGGTGTCTCATCAGAGTGGAGTCTTCAGGCTCTACAAGCTCATGTTTTTAGTAACTTTGGGTTTTTTTCTTGCTATTTCCCTGTTAAAGCCTTTGCTGGATGCAAAAGTTCTTTGCCTTGCCTGCCTGAAGTGAATGCTGACTTGGCTGCCACCAGCAAAATCTGCAGTGGTGTGAAGTTGGTAGACATCTCCTAAACCAACCCAGACATACCCATTCTGAGGATGGAGCTGCAGGGTATGTATCTCCATCTGCTGGAGAGCAGCCCTGTGGAGAGGGACCTGGGAGTGCTGGGGGAGAACATCCATGGCACAGCAATGTGCCCTTGGGGCTGAGAAAGCCAATGGGATCTTGGGGTGTATTAGGAAGTGTGTGTCCAGCAGATCAAGAGAGGTTCTTGTGCCCCTCTACTCTGCCCTGCTGGGACTTCATCTTGAGTACTGCCTTCACTTTTGGGCTCCCCAGTTGAGGAGGGACAGGGATCTGCTGGAGAAGGTCTGAGGGAGGGCTACGAGGATGATGAAGGGACTGGAGCACTGCCTGATGAGGAGAGGCTGAGGGACCTGAGGCCGTTTAGTCTGGAGAAGAGACAACTGAGAGGGGATTTAATCAATGTTTCTAACATCTGAGGGCTGGGGGTCAGGAGTGGGGGGGCAGGCTCTGCTCACTGCTCCCTGGGACAGGACAAGGAGCAATGGATGGAAGCTGCAGCACAGGAGGTTCCAGCTCAACACAAGGGACAACTTCTTTCCTGGAAGAGTCCCAGAGCACTGGCACAGGCTGCCCAAAGAGGTTGTGGAGTCTCCCTCTCTGGGGGCTTTCCAGGCCTGTCTGGATGTGTTCCAGTGTGAGCTAGATTGTGTGATCCTGCTCTGGCAGGGGGGTTGGACTCGATGATCTTCTTGAGTCCCTTCCAGCCCCTGACATCCTGTGAGCCTGTAATTTAGGTGTCAGTTCTGTCGTTGCCACTGATGCTGGGGACAGGCTCTCCATGATCCCCTCTCCCTTCCCAAAGAGAGGAGAAAGTGGAGAAGGGAGAGAGACTGATGGGCTGGGAAAGAAACTAACCCATGTGGGATGGAGGAAGAACAATCCCATGCAATAGAGACCCAAACCAAGAGCCAGCCTGACCCATGATGGCAATGATGACACTATTGGCATCAGTGATGCTGAGGGCAGGCACTGGGCAAGTCCTGGACTGGACTCAGCAGCAGATGGGAACCAGATTCAGGAACATGTGGATTGGGATGGAAGACAGAAGGGACAGAGTCCTGCTGGGACACTGGCCAGGGAAGAAGCTGCTCAACCCTGCTGATTCCTCAGCTTGTTCCTGAAGATGCCATCCATGGGATGCAATCCTTTGTTGGGCAGTTGAAAGTTACCTGCCCTGTCTGCTCCTCCCTGCAGGTGCCAGCTCTACCTGCCTGCACCCCAAGGTGTGTCACAAGCTGTGGCAGTGCCTTTGGTGTGCAGAGGAGCAAGTCTCAGGCAGAGCCTTTTTGCAGCCAGGCCCTTGGCAGGAACTCTCCCCATCAGCTTCTCCCTGCTAGAAGCAGCTCCTGGCTGTGCAAACTTGCTCTGAACATTATGAAGTGCCTCACTGAGCTGGAAACTCAAGCACTGACCAGAGTAATTTCTGCTCCAACTCAAAACAGAACATGGAGATACAAATGACTGAAAGAGCTCCTTTAATAATTAAAGGTTTTGAAGCCACTTCATCACCTCTGAATTTGCAGGTGACTGCTGCTGCAAACAACCTTTCCTCTTGTACACAAAGAGCAGGATTGCCAAAAAGGATTTCCCACTGAGAAGGGAGCTCTTATTACAGAGGGCTGCTTCAATCTACACCACGGCTTTGACACAGCTTTACAGCTTCCAGGGTCCCCAGGGAAGTGACTTCAGCTGCCACCCATCTGCTAATGCAAGAAGAAAGGTGGCAGACTAAGGGCATGCTAATGAACACCCTGAGTTTGCTCAGTGGCTGTGTTTTGGTTTGATGAAGGCAGTTTTGCTCGTCTGGAGGTGGGACACATGCTGCTGCCATTCACTGCTCTGATGGATGGCACAGCAGGGCTTATTTATGATCACTTATGTCACACAGACACTTGCCCTTGTCCCTGAGCTATGAAAGGCTGTAAGAATAAAGGAGATAAATGGCAAAGGACTGCAGCTGCTGCAATAATTACCTTCCAGAAATGGAAAAAGAAACAATTTTAAACCACCCCCCACCCCCAATCCATTTGAAACCTGAATTCTTCAGCACTGGATGCTTGAAAGAAGTGTGCCCAAGTGGCTCAGAAGGCCATCAGCATCCTTGACTTGGATGAGCAGTAGGGTGACCAGCAGGACCAGGGAAGCAGTTGTATCCCTGTACTCAACACTAGTAAGGCCACATCTTGAGTGCTAGGCTCAGTTTTGGGCTCCTCATTCCAAGAAGGACATTGAGGTGCTGAAGCAGGTCCAAAGAAGGGCAACAAAGCTGGTGATGGGCCTGGAGAACAGGTCTGGTATGCAGCTGAGGGAACTGGGGTTGTTCAGCCTGGAGAAAGAGAGGCTGAGGGGAGATCTGGCTCTCTACAACACCCTGAAAGGAAGTTGGAGCCAGGTAGGGATTGGTCTCTTTGCCCAAGTGAAAGGTGATAGGATGAAAGGGAATAGCTTCAAGTTGCATCAAGGGAGGTTTAGGTTGGATATTAGAAGAAACTTCTTCACTGCAAAGGTTCTAAGCCACTGGAACAGGCTCCCAGGGAGGTGGTTGAATCCCCATCATAGAATCATAGAATCAACCAGGTTGGAAGAGACCTCCAAGCTCACTCAGCCCAACCTAGCACCCAGCCCTGGCCAATCAACCAGACCATGGCACTGAGTGCCTCATCCAGGCTTTGCTCCAACACCTCCAGGGATGGACACTCCACCACCTCCCTGGGCAGCTTCCATCCATTGCCCCTTGTCCTGTCAGTGGGAATCACCAATCAATCGGGTTAGAAGAGACCTCCAAGATCATCCAGCCCAACCTATCAAGAACAGCTCCACTTGAAGGCTGAATCTTCATCTGCAGCTTCATCTCTTTCAGTTCCTTAATTCATAGAGTTATAGAATGGTTTGGGTTGGAAGGGACCTTGAGGCTCATCTAGTCCAAATAGAATCATAGGATCAGGCAGGTTGGAAGAGACCTCCAAGCTCATCCAGGCCAACCTAGCACCCAGCCCTGTCCATTCAACCAGACCATGGCACTAAGTGCCTCATCCAGGCTTTTCCTGAACACCTCCAGGGATGGTGACTCCACCACCTCCCTGGGCAGCCCATTCCAATGCCAATCACTCTCTCTGCCAACAACTTCCTCCTAACATCCAGCCTAGACCTCCCCTGGCACAACTTGAGACTGTGTCCCCTTCTTCTGTTGCTGCTTGCCTGGCAGAAGAGCTCAACCCCACCTGGCTGGTGGATGAGGCCTTGAGCAACCTGTTCTAGTGGGAGGTGTCCCTGCCTATGGCAGGGGGTTGGAACTGGCTGAGCTTTGAGCTCCCTTCCAACCTAACCCATTCTATGATTCCTGCAGCCAGCAGAGAAAACCAGAACAGCTGAGGAGGTGCTGCTTTCCACCCTGAGGTCATTTCATATCGAGCAAGCACCTGATATTTGGGGGAAGGTCAGGGATTGCCTATCTGCCCAGCTGGTTCTTCTCTGCAGTGTCTCCTTATCTCACTGCAGCCTTGCTTAAGATCAAGTTTCATCATATCCCTTTCTCATCCTAAACACCACCATAGCAGCCTCTGAGGCATGAAGAAGAAAGTGAACACTAATTAAAACAACTTCCACGTGGAAATACAATCTCCCCAGGTAGTTTTCATGGGTGAGATCCATACTGAGGCCAAAGAATGTTATCATCAGCAGGAACATGACATCAGATTGCTGCTTCCAGCCAGCCACATGAAAGATTAACAACGTGGATGTGAAAATGAAACCCCATGAGATTCCTTGGTTGGAACATGAGGGAAAAAAACAGAGAATCCTGTTTTCTCTCTTTGATCTCACTGGATGGTGAGATGCACTCTGCAGCTTTCACAGACAAGAAAAATGTGGCACTGGTAATTCTCAGAGCAAGATGAAGCCTCACCAGGAGTATTGTGTCCAGTTCAGCTCCCCCACCCCAGCTCAAGAAGGACAGGGAGCTGCTTCAGAGAGTCCAGTGCAGAGCCACAAAAATGATTGTTGAACATCTTCCTTATGAGGGGAGCCTGAGGGAGCTGGGGCTGTGCTGCTGGGAGAGGAGGAGACTGAGAGGTGACCTCAGCAATGGTTATCAATATGGAAGGAGTGAGTGCCAGGAGGCTGGAGCCAGGCTCTGCTGGGTGATGCTCAGTGACAGGACAAGGGGCAATGGGTGGAAGTTTACAGGCTCACAGGATATTAGGGGTTGGAAGGGACTCAAAGAGTGCACAGGATCACAGCCCACAGGATGCCAGGGGTTGGAGGGGACCCAAAGACATCATCGAGTCCAAGCCCCCTGCCAGAGCAGCACCATGCAATCTAGCTCAGGGCACACAGCAACACATCCAGACAGGCCTGGAAAGCATCCAGAGGAGGAGACTCCACAACCTCTCTGGGCAGCCTGTGCCAGTGCTCTGGGACCCTTACAGGAAAGGAGTTGCCCCTTGTGTTGAGCTGGACCCTCCTGTGCTGCAGCTTACATCCACTGCTCCTTGTCCTATCCCAGGGAGCAGTGAGCAGAGCCTGTCCTCCCTCCTGACCCCCAGCCCTCAGATAGTTATAGATATTGATTAAATCCCCTCTCAGTCTTCTCTTCTCCAGACTAAACAGCCCCAGGTCCCTCAGCCTCTCCTCATCAGGCAGTGCTCCAGTCCCCTCATCATCCTCATAGCCCTCCCTTGGACTCTCTCCAGCAGATCCCTGTCCCTCTTCAACTGGGGAGCCCAAAACTGAAGGCAGTACTCAAGATGAGGTCTCAGCAGGGCAGAGTAGAGGGGGAGGAGAACCTCCCTTGATCTGCTGGACACACTCCTCCTAATACACCCCAAGATCCCCTTGGCCTTCTTGGCCTCAAGGGCACATTGCTGTCCCATGGATGTTCTCCCCCAGCACTCCCAGGTCCCTCTCCACAGGGCTGCTCTCCATCAGATCACCTCCCAGCCTTAGCTGTCATGTGGAGGTTTTGTCTCCCCAATGTTGCTTCCTCAGGGAACTCTTAAGTGCTGAAACCTTTGGATATGGAGCACTGAAATATTAAGAGTTGCTGGATGAGCTTCACTCTGTGCTGGCACATCCCAAAGTCTATCTGCTGGGCTATTAATTTGAGGCACTTGCAGCAGCAGCAGAGCATTTCCAGCCCAAATGATTTGAAAACAAGTTGTACCTTCTGCTTGAATGTCAGTAAAGATGTGATCTAGAGGAACAGATGTTGTTGTCTTCAGAGAAGATTCATCTCTGCCTATAAATTTATGGAAGACTTGAGTGACTCCATGGAAATAGCCTCTGCTGAATTCGTGGAATCACAGAATGGTTTGGGTTGGAAGGGACCTAAAAGATCCATCTATTTCCAGCACCTCCTGTACCATAGGCAGGGACACCTCCCACTAGAACAAGATGCTCAAGGCCTCATCCAACCTGCCTTTGAACATTTCCAGGGAGGTTGTGAAGCACAGAAGCAAAGAATGGTATCAAAGATCTCATTGTATGTTTCTGTGCTCCACAACCTCCCTGGGCAACCTGTGCCAGTGTCTCACCACCCTCACTGCAAACAACTTCTTCCTAACATCCACTTTCAATCTCACCTCTGCCATTTTAAACCCATTATTCCTCATCCTGTCACTACTATTTACCTTATCAATAGTCTCTTCCCAGTCTTTATGTAGACTCCCTTCAGATATTGGAAGGCCACTACAAGGTCTCCTCAGAATCAGAATGGCATTTTTGAGGTCATTCTAATTGCAAGTTCGTAGAATCATAGAATCAAGCAGGTTGGAAGAGACCTCCAAGCTCATCCAGCCCAACCTAGCACCCAGCCCTAACCAATCAACCAGACCATGGCACTAAGTGCCTCATCCAGGCTTTGCTTCAACACCTCCAAGGACAGCGACTCCACCACCTCCCTGGGCAGCCCATTCCAATGGCCATTAAACCATGTCCCAGAATGCCATGTCCATGCAAACCCAAATAAACAATGGTGTGTGTGGGAAGTGGACTGCCTTGGTATGACCATTTATAGAACCATAGAATTATTTTGATTGGAAAATAGAATCATAGAATCATAGAATAAGTCAGGGTTGGAAGGGACCACGAGGATCATCCAGTTCCAACCCCCCTGCCATGCCCAGGGACACCCTACCCTAGAGCAGGCTGCCCACAGCCTCAGCCAGCCTGGCCTTAAACACCTCCAGCCATGGGGCCTCAACCACCTCCCTGGGAAACCCATTCCAGCCTCTCACCACTCTCATGCTCAACAACTTCCTCCTCACCTCCACTCTGACTCTCCCCACCTCCAGCTCTGCTCTATTCCCCCCAGTCCTGGCACTCCCTGACAGCCTAAAAAGTCCTTCCCCAGCTTTTTTGGAGGCCCCCTTCAGATCCTGGAAGGCCACAAGAAGGTCACCTGGGAGCCTCCTCTTCTGCAGACTGCACAGCCCCAACTCTTTCAGTCTGTGCTCACAGCAGAGCTGCTGCAGCCCTCTGAGCATCCTCCTGGCCCTTCTCTGGACACACTCCAGCATCTCCATTTCCCTCTTGTAATGGGGGCTCCAGAACTGGATGATCATCTAGTTCAGCTAGATCATCTAGTCCAACCCCCAGTCCTTCACAAGAAGGCAGATGTAAGGTCATCTGGTTATTACATGGCTGAATGGTAGCTGCCAGTTGATTACAAAGCTGTAGGCAAAAGAGTATCATCTAAATAACTCTGTAATCAGTCCCTTGCCTGATTAAAATTGCTGCACAAGGACCTATTCTTTCATTCCCCCTTCTCCCTGAGAAAAAAACAATGGCAGGCCACAGTGAAGAGATGTTTGGAAATGTCTGAAACTTGCTCTCCAAAGTTACCTCTTCTATGTTCAGATACCTAAGTGCTGCTGAGTTCAAACTCAGGGTAGAAGGAGAGCAAATAAGTTGAGAAGAGGTTGGACCAAAGGCTCCAAGACCATAGCAGGGCACTTCAGTGCATTTAGGCATAAAACCCAACTCCCACTTGCAGTTCATTTAGTCCTCTTTCATGTATGTGCCAACAGGCACTCAGATCTTCCATGGGGCTTAAGATAGAATCAGTCAGGTTGGAAGAGACCTCCAAGCTCATCCAGCCCAACCTAGCACCCAGCCCCATCCAATCAACCAGACCATGGCACTAAGTGCCCCAGCCAGGCTTTTCCTGAACACCTCCAGGGATGGTGACTCCACCACCTCCCTGGGCAGCCCATTCCAATGCCAATCACTCTCTCTGCCAACAACTTCCTCCTAACAAGGAGGAGCTGCTGACAGGAGGTCCTGGAGTGGTATCTTCTGCTGGGCATGGGTGAGTGCTGTGCAGGAAGCAGTTTTGGGAAAGCAAAGATGTTGCCCCACACTTTTGCCTCACAGTTTCCTGTATTTTCTGAATACAGAGAATCACAGAATCAGTCAGGGTTGGAAAGGACCACAAGGATCAGCCAGTTCCAGCCACCCTGCCATGGGCAGGGACACCCTACCCTAGAGCAGGCTGCCCACAGCCTCATCCAGCCTGGCCTTAAACACCTCCAGCCATGGGGCCTCAACCACCTCCCTGGGCAACCCATTCCAGCCTCTCACCACTCTCATGCTCAACAACTTCCTCCTCACCTCCACTCTGAATCTCCCCACCTCCAGCTTTGCTCCATTCCCCCCTTGTCCTGTCACTCCTTGAGAGCCTAAAAAGTTCCTCTCCAGCTTTTTTTTTGTAGGCCTCCTTCAGATACTGGAAGGAAGAAGTTGTGCCCATATTTGTTGGCCCAGAATGCTGACAGCATCCTGGACTGGATCAGCAAAAGTATGGCCAGCAGGACTAGGGCAGGGATTGTGCCCATGTATTTGGTGCTGGTGAAGCCACACCTTGAGTATTGGGTTCAGTTTTGGGCCACTCACTCCAAGAAGGACACTGAGGTGCTGGGGAAGGGTCTGGAGAACAGGTCTGGTGAGGAGCAGCTGAGGGAACTGGGATTGTTCAGCCTGCAGAAAAGGAGGCTGAGGGGAGACCTTCTGGCTACAACTTCCCAAAAGGAGATTAGAGGTAGGTGAGGGTTTGGTTTCTTCTCCAAAGAACAAGGGATAGGACAAGAGGCTGGATGTTAGGAGGAAGTTGTTGGCAGAGAGAGTGATTGGCATTGGAATGGGCTGCCCAGGGAGGTGGTGGAGTCACCATCCCTGGGGGTGTTCAAGCAAAGCCTGGTTGGGGCACTTAGTGCCATGGTCTGGTTGACTGGATAGGGTTGGGTGCTAGGTTGGACTGGGTGAGCTTGGAGGTCTCTTCCAACCTGCTTGATTCTATTCTATTCTATTCTATTCTATTCTATTCTATTCTATTCTATTCTGTTCTGTTCTGTTCTGTTGTATTTAAATTGCCTCACGTTGCACCAGGGAAGGTTTAGATTAGACAAGAGGGACATTTTTTTTCCCTAGAAGGGCTGTCAAGCCCTGGAATAGCCTGCCCAGGGCAACAGTGGAGTTCCCATCCCTGGAGGGATTTAAAAGCTGTGTAGATGTGGTGCTGAGAGAGACAATTTAGTGCTGACCTGGCAGTGTTGGGTCGATGGTTGTGTTTGATGATTTTAAAAGCCTTTTCCAACCAAAATGGTTCTATAATTCCATGATTCTATGTTTCACAGGCTCACAGGATGTCAGGGGTTGGAAGGGACCCAAAGACATCATCGAGTCCAACCCCCTCTGCCAGAGCAGGATCACACAATCTAGCTCAGGTCACACAGGAACACATCCAGACAGGCCTGGAAAGGCTCCAGAGAAGGAAACTCCACAACCTCTCTGGGCAGCCTGTGCCAGTGCTCTGGGACCCTTACAGTCAAGAAGTTTCCCCTTGTGCTGAGCTGCAACCTCCTGTGCTGCAGTTTCCATCCATTGCTCCTTATCCTTTCCCAGGGAGCAATGAGCAGAGCCTGCCCCCCCCTTTCCTGACCCCCAGCCCTCAGAGATTTAGAAACATTGATTAAATCCCCTCTCAGTCTTCTCTCTGCAGACTAAACAGCCCCACATCCCTCAGCCTCTCCTCATCAGGCAGTGTTCAGTACCCTCATCGTCCTTGTAGCTCTCCTTCGGACCCTCTCCAGCAGATCCATCTCCCTCTTCAACTGGAGAGCCCAGAACTGAAGGCAGTGCTCAAGATGAGGTCTCAGCAGGGCAGAGTAGGTGCAGAGGAGAATCTCCCTTGATCTGCTGGACACACTCTGCCTAATACACCCCAGGTCCTATCACTTCAATGATTCTGTGTTTCTGTGTCTCTATCTTGTCGACATAGCTTCCTGCCTTGGAAGCAGCCAGAAGGCTGCTGGAGCTCTTCAGGTGTCCACAACAGCTCATGCTGCGTGCTATGAAAGAGCAGAAGGTTATCATTGCCTGCAACGCAGCTGTGTAAATAGAAGACACCTGCAGAGTGACCTCCAGATGGTAGCAATAAGAGGAAAGAGGCTGTAGAAGCAGCAGCCTGCTCGAGGTGCTCAGTGAGTCTGAAAGTGCCTCAGAAACACCTGTAATAAATAACCCCAAACCTGGCAATGGTTTCCCCTCTCCTTTTAGAATCAAAATGGTTGTTAGCAGCTTTCAGACAAAAAGTACAACCCCATGTGCTTGGCTGCTCAGAACTCCTTCCCCTAACACCCTACTGTGTCCAGACAATGCAGCTCTCTCTCCTGCTGCCAGTTCTCCCTGGTCCTCTACCTGATGTAGAGAGATGTTGAGGTGCTGGAAGGTGTCCAGAGAAGGGCAGCAAGNCACCCAGACAACCAGCAACAGGACAAGGGGACACAGCCTCAAGTTGTGCTGGGGGAAGTAGCGGCTGGATGTTAGGAGGAAGTTGTTGGCAGAGAGAGTGATTGGCATTGGAATGGGCTGCCCAGGGAGGTGGTGGAGTTGCTGTCCCTGGAGGTGTTGAAGCAAAGCCTGGATGGGGCACTTAGTGCCATGGTCTGGTTGATTGGACAGGGCTGGGTGCTAGGTTGGGCTGGATGAGCTTGGAGGTCTCTTCCAACCTGGCTGATTCTATGACTCTATGACAAAGATTGCTCTTTGGACCACTCCTTACAGCACTCAAGAAGCTTGCATGTAACAAAGAAGAAAACATTTCTGGACTGAGAGTCAAAGAATTACTGCTGGTGTCTGTTTTTTTTTAGTTCTTTTTTTCTTTTTCCCCTGGGAATATCTGAAGATAAATCAACTTTGTGGTAATTTCTGAAGGTTTCACTGTGGTCTGGTTGATTGTCTAGGGCTGGGTGCTAGGTTGGACTGGATGAGCTTGGAGGTCTCTTCCAACCTGCTTGATTCTATGACTCTGTGATTCTATCTGTGGCATCACTAAGGCAGAATAGAGGGTGGGAAGGAGAACCTCTCTTGACCTGTTGGCCATACTCTTCTTATTACACCCTTGGAGACCCTTGGCCTTCTTGTCCATGAGAGCACAGTGCTGATTCATGGTGACCTCAGCCCTGCATTACACAACATTGCTGTTCCCTATCCAAGCCTGCTCACTGAAGCCTTTCCCTGAACAGCAGTTGAGATTTGCCTGCTTTCCTCTCTCTCTTCTTCAGGTTTGACTGTTTCAAGGTCAAGAGAATTCAGTCTGCTGCAGAGTTACTTATATATTCGCTCTGAGGATCGAGGAGAGGATTTGAATGAAGTTAGGAGAAAGTCTCCTTCTGGTGCAGCTCTTTATTAGAAGTGAATCTGCACCACACTTGCCTGGTTTCCTCCCCCCCCTCCCCTTTTTCCCTATTTAAATGAGTGCAAGAGCTAATTAAATGCAGGTCTCCTGTTTCTCTTTCAGGCCTTCTTAGATTTCTTCCAAAGACAGGATAGAAAAGTATAAAAACCACAAAGAAACTGAAGAGCTGTCACAGATTTGGGGAAGGGATTAGAATGTTGCCAGATCCGACTCAGCTGTTCCGTGCACCTCTTTGAAATCTGTCTTGTTGGAAGCCATTTGCTTAAGCCAAGAGGTGGAAAGTGAATCTGAGCTTTGATTTGAAGAGCAAGTCTCAAGGAATGCTGTGCAGGGAAGAATCACAGGGTGGTAGAGGTTGGAAGGGACCCCTGGAGATCATCCAGTACAACCTTCTGCTAAAGCAGGGGCACCCACAGTGGCTTGCCCAATCCAGCCCCTCTGCTAAATCAGGGGCACCCACAGTGGCTTGCCCAATCCAACCTCTCTGCTAAAGCAGAGCACCCTCAGTGGCTTGCCCAGTCCAACCCCTCTGCTAAAGCAGGGGCACCCACCGTGGCTTGCCCAATCCAGCCCCTCTGCTAAAGCAGGGGCACCCACAGGGGCTTGCCCAACCCACCCTCTCGGCTAAAGCAGAGCACCCCCAGTGGCTTGCCCAGTCCACCCCCTCTGCTAAAGCAGAGCACCCTCAGTGGCTTGCCCAGTCCAACCCCTCTGCTAAAGCAGGGGCACCCACCGTGGCTTGCCCAATCCAGCCCCTCTGCTAAAGCAGGGGCACCCACAGGGGCTTGCCCAACCCACCCTCTCGGCTAAAGCAGAGCACCCCCAGTGGCTTGCCCAGTCCACCCCCTCTGCTAAAGCAGAGCACCCTCAGTGGCTTGCCCAGTCCAACCCCTCTGCTAAAGCAGGGGCACCCACCGTGGCTTGCCCAATCCAGCCCCTCTGCTAAAGCAGGGGCACCCACAGGGGCTTGCCCAACCCACCCTCTCGGCTAAAGCAGAGCACCCCCAGTGGCTTGCCCAGTCCACCCCCTCTGCTAAAGCAGAGCACCCTCAGTGGCTTGCCCAGTCCAACCCCTCTGCTAAAGCAGGGGCACCCACCGTGGCTTGCCCAATCCAGCCCCTCTGCTAAAGCAGGGGCACCCACAGGGGCTTGCCCAACCCACCCTCTCGGCTAAAGCAGAGCACCCCCAGTGGCTTGCCCAGTCCACCCCCTCTGCTAAAGCAGAGCACCCTCAGTGGCTTGCCCAGTCCAACCCCTCTGCTAAAGCAGGGGCACCCACCGTGGCTTGCCCAATCCAGCCCCTCTGCTAAAGCAGGGGCACCCACAGGGGCTTGCCCAACCCACCCTCTCGGCTAAAGCAGAGCACCCCCAGTGGCTTGCCCAGTCCACCCCCTCTGCTAAAGCAGAGCACCCTCAGTGGCTTGCCCAGTCCAACCCCTCTGCTAAAGCAGAGCCCCCTCAGTGGCTTGCCCAGTCCAACCTCTCTGCTAAAGCATCCTGCCTGAGGGTTCCAGCAGCCTCACAGCAGAGGCCTCTCCTCATGGTGTGCAGATGGAACCTCCTAGGTTCCAGTTTGTGCCCATTGCCCCTTGTCCTGTCACTGGGCATCACTGACATGTGGCCCCATCCTCTGGATCTACACTTTAAGTCATGCTGAGAATTGATCAGATCCCCTCCTAGGCTGCTCTTCTCCAGGCTAAACAGTCCCAGGGCTCTCAGCCATTCCTCCTCACAGGCCCATCAGCAAACTCATGCTAAGATGTTAGCCTGAATATTAGTTCAAGTCTTTGGAGTACAGGGGCCCCAGTTCCTGAGGACAGTGATGAGACACCTTGAGTGCTGTGTCCAGTTCTGGGCTCCTCAATTCAAGAGAGATGTTGAGGTGCTGGAAGGTGTCCAGAGAAGGGCAGCAAGGCTGGGAAGGGGCCTGGAACACAGCCCTGTGAGGAGAGGCTGAGGGAGCTGGGGGTGTGCAGCCTGCAGAAGAGGAGGCTCAGGGCAGAGCTCATTGCTGTCTGCAGCT
>WAAF01005182.1:1683-21661 GCA_013400475.1 Tricholaema leucomelas | reverse complement strand
CTCTGATTCTTTGATTGTATGACTCTATTACTATTGCTCCCTGAGTCTATCACTCTCTGATTCTATGATTCTATGACTCTATTACTATTGCTCCCTGAGTCTATCACTCTGTGGTTCTTTGATTCTATGACTCTATGAGTTTGCATTTCTTTGATTCCACAACTCTGTGACTATGATTCCCTGAGTCTATCACTCTCTGCTTCTTTGACTCTGTGCCTCTGGTCACTCTGTGCCTCTGCATTGGTAGTTATCTTTCTGAAGTGCTTAAGGGAAAGCAGAGAAGGAGATATTAAACCTCCACAATACTAATTCTGCCCATGCTACTCAACATGCAGTTCCCAACCTGTCTCTGAGCAGGACTCCCCATGAGTCACTCATTTATGAAGACTTGGCTTTGCAAACTAAGCAAGCAGGTTAAGTACTCAACTTACAGAATTATTATCCAGGCTGTTCCCTCGAGCTTGGAGTGGAGTGGATAAGCCATAAAGGCTGCATAATAAACCAGCCCAGGAATTCTCAGCAGCTTCAGAAGCAGGCAAACTGTCATTGCCTTCGCTCCATGGGGAGCACTAATTGTAGCACTTGCTGCAGTCCCCTTCAGTGTGCTGACAGAATGCCAATTCCAGGCAAGAACTAATTTATCAATGGTTGGAGTGTCTAAAGAGAATATATCTCCTGTCATGTTCCAGGCTGCAGCTGTGGTGTTTCTGAAGCAGCTTTTTGTTGCTCTCACAAATGGTGCATGTTAGCAGGGTGTTTCTGCAAGCAGGAAGAAGGTCCTCTGGGCTTCAAGTCTTAGTAGATAAGAGTTGTTCTACAGTGATCTGTTTTCATGAATCATAGACTCATAAAATCATAGAATGGTTTAGGCTGGAAGGGACATCAGGGATCATCCAGTTCCAATGCTCCTGTGCCATAGGCAGGGACACCTCCCACTAGAACAGGTTGCAAAGGCCTCATCCGATCTGGATTTGAACCCTAGTAGTTGGACTTGATGATCTGTGAGGTCTCTTCCAACCCTGATGATACTATGATACTATGATATGATACTTCCAGGGAGGTTGTGGAGCACAGATGCACTGAATGTGATCATAGTGATCATAGATCACCTTCTGTGCTTCTGTGCTCCACAGCCTCCCTGGGCAACCTGTGCCAGTGTCTCACCACCCTCACTGCAAACAACTTCTTCCTAACATCCACTTTCAATCTCCCCTCTGCCAGTTTAAACCCATTCCTCCTCCTCCTGGCATGACAACACCTTGTCAATAGTCCCTCCCCAGCCCTCCTGGAGCCCCCTTCAGATACTGCAAAGCCACTCCGAGGTCTCCTGGAAGCCTTCTCTTTTCCAGGCTGCAGAGCCCCAACTGCCTCAGCCTGTCCTCATAGCAGAGCTGCTGCAGCCCTCTCAGAATCTTGGTGGCCTCCTCTGGACTGGCTCCAGCAGTTCCATGTCCTTCTTGTGCTGGGGGCTCCAGAACTGCACCCAGGACTGCAGGTGGGGTCTGAGGAGAGCAGAGCCAAGGGGCAGAATCCCCTCCCTTGCCCTGCTGCCCACACTGCTCTTGCTGCAGCCCAGCACAGGGTTGCTGTCTGGGCTGCACTCACACTGCAGGCTCATCTTGAGCTTTTCATCACCCTAGACCCCCAGGTGTCCTGTTCCTCAGGGCTGCTCTCATCCATTCCTCACCAAGCCTGGAGTTGTGCTTGGGATTGCACCCACCCAGCTGCAGGACCTTACATTTGGCCCTGTTGAATGTCATGAGGTTGGACTGAGCCTATCTTTCCAGCCTGTCCAGGTCCCTCTGGATGGCATCCCTGCCCTCCAGCAAGTCGACTGTGCCACACAGCTTGGTGTCATCTGCAAACTTGCTGAGGGTGCACTCAATGCCTCTGTCCATAGCACTGACAAAGATGTTGAACAGCACTGGTGCCACCACTGACCCCTGAGGGAGCCACTTGCACTTGGCACTGGTCTCCAGGTGGACATTGTGCCCTTGATCAGCACTCTCTGTGTGCCACCATCCAGGCAATTCCTTACCCAGCAGTGCTCCATCCAGCAAGTCTGTGTTTTGTCACTTTAGACAATTCCTGACCTTCTTCCTTGGTAGGCTGATGAGTAAATCTCCCAAATCAATCTTGCCTTGAATCTTGAACGGAGCAAAGCTGGAGATGGGTAGGTTCAGACTGGACATGAGGAGGAAGTTGTTGAGCATGAGAGTGTTGAGAGCCTGGAATGGGTTGCCCAGGGAGGTGGTTGAGGATCCATCCCTGGAGGTGTTTAAGACCAGGCTGGATAAGGCTGTGGGTAGGGTGCCCCTGCCCATGTCAGTGGGGTTGGATCTAGATGATTCTTTTGATCCCTTCCAACCCTGACTGATTCTATGATTCTTAATCCTGTTTTCTGCCTAATCCAAATAACTCATCTGTGAATGCTCACAACATTAGGACTGAAAAAAAAAAATCCACCACAAACAAAGAAATGAACCCAAACCAAACAACCCTCAAAAACCAGAGAGTAAACCACCTGGAGACGAATACATTGAGTAGTTACACCCTGTGGAGCTCGGGACAGTGACTGCCAGTTGTGATTCACGTGGAAAACAATACACAGGAATGATGTGAAGGAGGCTATTAAGTCCTGTAAAAATTTATGGAGGTGTCTTCAACAAAACTCTGCCATCATAAAGCAACCAGGCCATGGAGGGGGGGGGAAAAAAACCCCACCCAACCCAAAGCAAAAAAAAAAAAAGAAAAGTAGTCTTATTTATGGAGTGTTGCATAAGTCACAAGATTTAGTGGGAAGTTATAACAAGGTGAGAGTAATTAAATGGCTTAGAATCAGGAATTGGACACTGTAGATGACAAATGTCTGCAGAGGAGCAGTTAATAGAGGGTGTCAGTGTGTGTTTCCAGAGAAGTTAATGGGCATGATTAAATCTGGTTTTTATCTCCAGACATAAAACACAAAGCTCCCCAGGTACTGAACTCTACATCTGTGCACATGGAGAGAGGCAAGGAAGAATCATAGAATCAAGCAGGTTGGAAGAGACCTCCAAGCTCATCCAGCCCAACCTAGCACCCAGCCCTAGACAATCAACCAGACCATGGCACTAAGTGCCTCATCCAGGCTTTGCTTGAACACCTCCAGGGACGGCAACTCCACCACCTCCCTGGGCAGCCCATTCCAATGGGCAAAGAAGTGAACCTTGTTGCTCTCTACAGCTCTTTGAAAGGAGGTTGGGGTGAGGTTGGTCTCTGCTCCCCTAGTATCAGGTGACAGAAAAAGAGGAAGTAGTCTCAAGTTCCATCATGGGAGGTTTAAGTTGCAAATTAGAAAAGAAAATCTTCACTGAAAGGTTGGGCAGACATTGAAATAGGCTGCCCATTTGACCATAGAATCATAGAATCAGCCTGGTTGGAAGAGACCTCCAAGGTCACCCAGTCCAACCTAGCACCCAGCCCTGTCCAATCAACCAGACCATGGCACTAAGTGCCTCATCCAGGCTTTGCTTCAACACCTCCAGGGATGGTGACTCCACCACCTCCCTGGGCAGCCCATTCCAATGCCAATCACTCTCTCTGTGAAGAACTTCCTCCTAACATCCAGCCTAGACCTCCCCTGGCACAACTTGAGGCTGTGTCCCCTTGTTCTGTTGCTGCTTGCCTGGCAGAAGAGCCCAACCCCACCTGGCTACAGCCTCCCTTCAGGTAGCTGCAGACAGCAATGAGGTCTGCCCTGAGCCTCCTCTTCTGCAGGCTGCACACCCCCAGCTCCCTCAGCCTCTCCTCACAGGGCTGTGCTCCAGGCCCCTCCCCAGCCTTGCTGCCCTTCTCTGGACACCTTCCAGCACCTCAACATCTCTCTTGACTTGAGGAGCCCAGAACTGGACACAGCACTCAAGCTGTGGCCTGAGCAGTGCTGAGCACAGGGGCAGAATAACCTCCCTTGTCCTGCTGGCCACACTGCTCCTGAGCCAGCCCAGGATGCCATTGGCTCTGCTGCCCACCTGGGCACTGCTGCCTCATCTTCAGCTACTCTCTACCAGTACCCCCAGCTCCCTTTCTTCCTGGCTGCTCTCAGCCACTCTGTCCCCAGCCTGTAGTGCTGCTTGAGGTTGTTGTGGCCAAAGTGTAGAACATGTCCCAGGGTGACACATCCACATGTTCCTCAAACACTTCCAGTGATGTCTACTCCACCAGCAACCTGGGAAACCTATTTCCATGCCCAGTCCTGCCCCATCCTCTATGCAGGGTCAAGAATCCTGTTTAATCACTGCCACACTTAACATTGACCTGGCTAAATCAGTTTTATATCAACTAAAACATTGCTGCTTCACTCTTACCAATGAATTGTCTTGTGCTATCCATGGCATTCACCTGGTCTAGACTGCATGGCCTCCTGCATCTTCTCAAGAGGCTGTGCTTGCAGCTGTCAGAACAAGAACTTTGGCACAGCCCACCTGTGCTGTCCAAAATAAAGCTTCATAGGAGGGAGACAGCTGGTTTGCTGTCAGTAGCACTAATGCTCATCAGCATTATTTCACTGATGCTTTCTCTGGCTCTGATGTCTCAGGTAGTCATAGAATCATCGAATGGGTTAGGTTGGAAGGGAACTCAGAGCTCAGCCAGTTCCAACCACCCATAGGCAGGGACACCTCCCACTAGAACAGGTTGCTCAAGATCTCATCCAACCTGGACGTGAACACCTCCAGGGAGGTTGTGGAGCACAGAAGTACAGAAGGTGATCTTTGATCACCTTCTGTGCTTCTGTGCTCCACACCCTCTCTGGGCAACCTGTGCCAGTGTCTCACCACCCTCACTGCAAACAACTTCTTCCTGACATCCACTTTCAGTCTCTCCTCTGCCACTTTAAACCCATCCCTTCTCATCCTGGCATTACAAGATCTTGACAGTAGTCCCTCCCCAGCTCGCCTGTAGCCCACTTCAGACCCTGGAAAGCCACTCCAAGATCTCCTGGAAGCCTTCTCTTCTCCAGGCTGCAGAGCCCCAACTCTCTCAGCTTGTCCTCATAGCAGAGCTGCTGCAGCCTTCTGAAGCATCTTGGTGGCCTCCTCTGGACTGGCTCCATGTGCTTCTTGTGTTGGGGGCTCCAGAACTGCACCCAGGACTGCAGGTGGGGTCTGAGGAGAGCAGAGCCAAGGGGCAGAATGCCCTCCCTTGCCCTGCTGCCCACACTGCTCTTGCTGCAGCCCAGCACAGGGTTGCTGTCTGGGCTGCACTCACACTGCAGGCTCATGTTGAGCTTTTCCTCACCCCAGACCTCCAGGTGTCCTGTTCCTCAGGGCTGCTCTCCAGCCATTCCCCACCCAATTACTTCAGGCTGGTTGACAGCAATACATTTATTAAGCTGTGATAAGTCATTCCTTTCACTTGTCTGTCTGAGCCCAAAGTAGTTCCAGAATGATAAAGTCGAAAAAGAGATTGTAAAGATTTCTACCTGCAGTAGCAGATTAAATTTCTGCCCCCATGCTACCAAGAGCCTTAGCAGAGCAGTTAATTTATGTCAAGAAGGTGGACTGGCCTCTTGGCAGGAGAAAGGAAGCAGAAGAGTCGAGTCTAGGGAGACATTCAGGGAGGCAGAAGTTTGATCTCTCTGTAGAAGACAAATTGCAGAGGCTGAAGCAATGCATTCAGATAATCACTAAGTCATGCAATCGTTTGGGTTGGAAGAGACCTTCAGGATCATCAAGTCTAAGCAGTAACCCAGCACTGCCAGATCACCACAAAACCATGTCCCTCAGCACCACCTCTACACAGCTTTGGAGTCCTGCTAGGGATGCAGACTTGTGAGAGTCTAAATCATCTCTCCCTCGTTCACCAACAACGATAAAGATTGCCATCATCTCTCCCTTGTTAAAGATTGCCATCTTCTTTCCCTTGTTCCTCAACAAAGATAAAGATTGTCTTTGTTAGCCTCCTCCAGGATTCAGCCCAGGTTCCTGGCTGAAAGCTCAGGGAAGCAAATCAACAGGGATCCAGCAGCTTTGTGGCCGTCCCAGCCTCAGCCCAGGTTCAGAGCTGAAAGCTCAGGGATGCAAATCAACAGGGATCCAGCAGCTTTGTGGCCGTCCCAGCCTCAGCCCAGGTTCAGAGCTGAAAGCTCAGGGATGCAAATCAACAGGGATCCAGCAGCTTTGTGGCCGTCCCAGCCTCAGCCCAGGTTCAGAGCTGAAAGCTCAGAGAAGCAAATCAACAGGGATCCAGCACCTTTGTGGCCTTACTGGACATCAGCCTGACTTGAATGCCTTCCATCAGCTGCCCCAAAGAGAAAAGGCTTGTGTGTATCTGGGGCATGGACTGGGAAGTGGCTCAGGGAGGGAGAGGAGGCCCTCCCTGGTGCTGCTGGCCTCAGGACCCCTGCAAATGCAGGAATACACAGGGAGGTTCCTTGGAGAGCTGCACCTGGACACCCACCTAAAAAACTATATAAAAAGACATGAGCAATGCCTGCCAAAGGCTGCAGCTCCACCAGAAAACCTCCACCTGAGAACCTCCACCCATGGACCTCCACCAGAGCACCTTCGCTGGAGCACCTCCACCGGTGGACCTCCACCGGAGCACCTCCACCAAGGTGGAGAGCTGCACCTCCACCAGGAGAACTGCTGATGAACTCCACAGAAGAACATCCCTGCACCATCCACCTGTCTCTCTCTTTCTCCACTCCCCTCATCTGTGGCTGATGGTAATATATTCCCTGCTCTTTTCCTCCCCTGCTTCTTCTCTCTCTCCCCTCCTCTCTCTCCCCTTGTCTCTCTCCCCTCCCCTCTCTCCCCTTCTCTCTCTCCCCTCCTCTCATCTGTGGCTGATGGTAATATATTCTCTGCTCTTTTCCTCCCCTGCTTCTTCTCTCTCTCCCCTCCTCTCTCTCCCCTTGTCTCTCTCCCCTCCCCTCTCTCCCCTTCTCTCTCTCCCCTCCTCTCATCTGTGGCTGATGGTAATATATTCCCTGCTCTTTTCCTTCCCTGCTTCTTTTCTTTCTCTCTCTCTCTCTCTCTCTCTCTCTATCTCTCTCTCCCCCCCTCTCCCCTCCTCTCTCTCCCCTTCTCTCTCTCCCCCTGTTTTGTTCACCTTTAATAACTAGTTTTGTGATGCTATCTGCTCTTGCTTACAACTTAATTCACAAGACAGCAATCTATAAGAACAGATCTTGCTCCTCTGGACAGAGATATTGTTAATCTCTGCTCTCTGGACCTTGACAGGACTCCACTACTGCCCTGGTCAAGGCCTTCACAAGCTTTTTGGGGAAGAAATTGTTTGTAGATTCACAGAATGCAGTGGGTTGGAAGAGACCTGCAGGGATCATCTTGTCCAGTCTTCTTCAGGGTGACAGTGAGCAGGGACACCTTCTACTAGATCAGGCTGCTCAGGAATGCATCAAGCCTGATTTTGAATGTATACAGCAGCAGAGTCTCAAACACATCTCTGAGCAGCTTGTTCCAGTATTTTACCACTCTCACTGCAAAGAACTTCCTCCTGATGTTCCTGACATCCAACCTAAACCTTCCCTGGCACAATTTGAGGCCACTTATTCCTGTCTCAGAAGAGAATCATAGAATCAAGCAGGTTGGAAGAGACCTCCAAGCTCATCCAGCCCAACCTAGCACCCAGCCCTAGCCAATCAACCAGATCATGGCACTGAGTGCCTCATCCAGGCTTTGCTTCAACACCTCCAGGGTGGCAAGTCATAGAATGGTTTAGGTTGGACAGCCTCAGCTCTCATAGCCTGTTTGCATAGCAGAGCTTCTGCAGCCCTCTGAACATCTTGATGGCCTCCTCTGGACTGGCTATAACAGTTCCTTGTCCTTCTTGCATGGGGGGCTCCAGAACATTGTGACAAGGGAATGAGCTCTTTCTCTTGGAGAAACCTTGACAAATCCTTCACTTGACAGGAAGCAGAGGAAGCCCTATGAGGAGAGGCTGAGGGAGCTGGGGGTGTGCAGCCTGCAGAAGAGGAGGCTCAGGGCAGAGCTCATTGCTGTCTACAGCTACCTGAAGGGAGGCTGTAGCCAGGTGGGGTTGGGCTCTTCTGCCAAGCAGCCAGCAACAGAACAAGGGGACACAGTCTCAAGCTGTGCCAGGGCAGGTCTAGGCTGGATGTTAGGAGGAAGTTGTTGTCAGAGAGAGTGATTGGCATTGGAATGGGCTGCCCAGGGAGGTGGTGGAGTCACCATCCCTGAAGGTGTTCAAGCAAAGCCTGGCTGGGGCACTTAGTGCCATGGTCTAGTTGATTGTCTAGGGCTGGGTGCTAGGTTGGGCTGGATGAGCTTGGAGGTCTCTTCCAACCTGTTTGATTCTGTGATGCTATGATTCACAGGGAAACCATTTAAAAAATGCAGATTCTGCTCAGCAATGTGATTTTTGTGCAGAATTTTAGGTTCTCTCTGCCAAGTCTGGTGTTTGGTTGGGTTTTTTTTTTTTCCCTCCAGACTGATTTTTATTCTGAGCACTGAGTGAGTATTTCTGTTGTGCTTTGCAGGGAGCAGCAGCAGCAGCACCACACTATAAACCCAAAGTCATGCAAATAAACTAACCATCACTTGATTGCAAGCCCTGCTCCTCAACGTTGGTTTCCAGCCAACACATTCGAAGTTAGAGTGTTTTAATGCCTGGATTCTACCAGCTCAGAAGCTACAGTAAATGAATGCCTCATTAGAAGAAAAAGAAAATCAAAACCCAACATGTATTTATTTTGTTCCATTTCAGCTGGTCTTTTAAAGTGAAATCCACTCATGGAGCTAAATGGGAATGGCAGAAAACAAAATAATGTGGCCATGACCTACAGGGATACAGTGAAATTTGGCTTAGCTTTATTCTTTCCAGCCCAGTGTCTGCTGTGGCTCTCAGGCCAAGGTCTTTGCTTGAAAAGAGCAGAAAACCCTGGAGCTAGACATAGTCACCAAAAAAAAAAAGCCCAAGCCAAAACCAAACAATTCATTGACAAGGATTATTCTGTGTTAGATCACAGGATCACAAGGTCACAGGATGTTAGGGGTTGGAAGGGACCCAAGGAGATCACCAGGTCCAACCATTGCTGCTTGAGAGTTCCTGTGCAGATATGGTAGTCTTTGTAAGGTAGGGTTAGTGGTTGTGCTCCATGATCTCTTCTCCAGGCTGCAGAGCCCCAACTCTCTCAGCCTGTCCTCATAGCAGAGCTGCTGCAGCCCTCTGAGCGTCTTGGTGGCCTCCTCTGGACTGACTCCAACAGTTCCATGTCCTTGTGTTGAGGGCTCCAGAACTGTACACAGTGGTCTAGGTGGGGTCTCATGAGACAACACAATCACCATTTCATAGAATCACAGAACCAGTCAGGGTTGGAAGGGACCACAAGGATCACAGGATCACAGGGTCACAGGATATCAGGAGTTGGAAGGGGCCCAAGGACNAACAAGGGGACACAGTCTCAAGCTGTGGCAGGGGAGGTCTAGGCTGGATGTTAGGAAGAAGTTGTTGGCAGAGAAAGTGATTGGCATTGGAATGGGCTGCCCAGGGAGGTGTCACCGTCCCTGGAGGAGCAGTGAGCAGAGCCTGTCCCCCCTCTCCTGGCCAGGCCTCAGATATTTATAAACATTTATCATATCCCCTCTAAGTCTTCTCTTCTCCAGCCTAAAGAGCCCCAGGTCCCTCAGCCTCTCCTCATAAGCCATGCCCTCCAGTCCCCTCATCATCCTCATAGCCATCTGCTAACCTTAACACTAGCCCTAACCCTCTCCATCAGAACCCTGTCTCTCTTAAACTGGGGAGCCCACAGTATTCAAGATGAGGTCTCACCAAAGCAGAGTAGAGGGGGAGGAGAACCTCCCTTGATCTGCTGGACACACTCTTCCTAATACACCCCAAGATCCCATTGGCCTTCTTGGCCACAAGGGCACATTGCTGTGCCATGGATGTTCCCCACCAGCACTGGTGGTAAGATGGTAAGCAAGAGGAAAATAGGTACTAGCCTGTGCTTCATAATCAGAGAAGTGTTTTGCTTGGAGAATACCCTCAAAGTCTTAGCCCAGCCCTGCCAAGTCACCAGTAAACCATGTTCCTCCATACTACATCTATATGGCTTTGAAATCCTTCCAGGGACAGGGGCTTCACTGCTTTCCTGAGCAGCCTGTTCCATGGCTTGACAACCCTTTCAGCCAACCTCAAACGCCCTTGGTGAAACTTCAGATCATTTCCTCTTGTCTTTTGATACTTGGGAGAAGACACCAAACCCCCACCTGGCTCCAGCCTCCTTTCAGGGAGTTGTAGAGAGCCAGAAGGTCCCCCCTCAGCCTCCTTTTCCCTGGGTAAGCCCAGTGCCTTCAGCCACTCCTCACAAGTCCTTTGCTTTAGACCCTTCACCAGCTTCACTGACTTTCTTTGAACACACTCCAGGACCTCAATGTCCTTGAGGTGCTATGCAAAAGAAATTAGTATGAAAGAAAGTCCTCAGAGATCTTTGCTGCAGGAAGCATTGACCTGAAAAGTAGGCGACTGGTATCAGAGGGACAAAACCTCTCTGTTCAGTGCTCCACTCCAAAAGGATGATGAAATGCTTGGATATTGTGCTAGTTTGAGCCTAGCTAGCATGTTTTGGTGAGAAGAACCAGATGATAGGCTGTAAAATGAAAACAAACCCAAACCATCACAGATATGAACCCAGGGATCAATTGGGAAGGAGCAGAATCACAAAATTATCAGGACTGGAAGGGACCACAAGGATCATCCAGTTCCAACCCCTCTGCCGTAGGCAGGAACACTTCACACTAGGTCAGGTTGCCCAGAGCCACATCCAGCTTGACCCAGGAGTGATGATTCCACCACCTCTCTAGCTCAGGTCACTTGCACTGAAAAGCATTTGGAGAGCTACCTGAAGAGATCTCTGGCTCAATGACAGAAAAGTTTCCTGTGTCTTGGAACAGGAGGGAAATTGTCGATGCCATAGAACTACTGAGTGGTTTTGGCTGGAAAAGACCTTTTAAGATCACTGAGTCCAACCATTCTCTGATGCTACCAAGGTTGGAGCTAGACCATGTCCCTCAGCACCACACCTCTTTGAAACACCTCCAGGGATGAGGATTCAACCACCTCCTTGGGCAACCTGTGCCAGTGCATTCCTTTGTCACTTAATAGAATAGAGTAGAATAGAATAGAATAGAATAGAATCAATCAGGTTGGAAGAGAGCTCCAAGCTCATCCAGTCCAACCTAGCATCCAGCCCTAGACAATCAACCAGANCAGCTCCCTCAGCCTCTCCTCACAGGGCTGTGCTCCAGGCCCCTCCCCAGCCTTGCTGCCCTTCTCTGGACACCTTCCAGCACCTCAACATCTCTCTTGAATGGAGGAGCCCAGAACTGGACACAGCACTCAAGGTGTGGCCTGAGCAGTGCTGAGCACAGGGGCAGAAGAACCTCCCTTGTCCTGCTGGCCACACTGCTCCTGATCCAGGCCAGGATGCCATTGGCTCTGCTGCCCACCTGGGCACACTGCTGCCTCATCTTCAGCTACTATCCACCAGTACCCCCAGGTCAGTTTCCCCCTGGCTGCTCTCAGCCACTCTGTCCCCAGCCTGTAGTGCTGCTTGTGGTTGTTGTGGCCAAAGTGCAGAACCCTGCACTTGGCCTTGTTCAGTCTCATCCCATTGGCCTCTGCCCACCCATCCAGCCTGGCAAGGTCCCTCTGCAGGGCTCTCCTACCTTCCAACAGCTCCACACCTGCTCCTAGCTTGGTGTCATCTGCAAACTTAATGATGGCAAACTTAAGAATGGTCGGTGGAAGTGGAATGGGCTTCCAGCATTGTGTCCTGTGCTCATGGCTCCTAGGAGAAGGTTAAACAAAGCTCATACTGGAACCGGGCAAGTGTTGAAAATGTGTGCGAATATGCTGTGGTAGCCACAGGCTGCAGGAGCACAACATGGGTAATTTAGGTGAAGATTAAAAGATGACTTGATCATAACAAGTAAGCACCGACACAGGGAATAGAAATTAAGCTAATGGGCTCCTGAGCCTTGGAGGTCCATATGTAACAAGATCTAATGGCTGGGAGCTGAAATTAGACACATTCAGAGTAGAAATTAAATACGTGCCTGATGATCACAGAACCCCAGCATGGTAGGGGTTGGAAGGGTCTGCTAACATTAGGGTACCTAAAGCAGATTGCATGAGACCACAATGTCCAAGTGGGTTTGGAATCCCTCCAGGGAAGGAGGATCCAAGGAGAAAGGATATAGAAATCTTGGAGCCAGTCCAGAGAAGGCCACCAAGATGCTCAGAGGGCTGCAGCAGCTCTGCTATGAGCACAGGCTGAGAAACTTGGGGCTCTGCAGCCTGCAGAGGAGAAGGCTTCCAGGAGACCTTGGAGTGGCCTTCTAGGAACTGAAGGGGGCTACAGGAAGGCTGGAGAGGGACTATTGACAGGGTCTGATAATGCCAGGGTGAGGGGGAATGGGTTTAAACAGGAGAGCTGTTCCAATCCCCCTGCCACAAGCAGGGACACCTTCCACTCCCTCAGCTTGCTCAAGGTCTCATCTAGCCTGGTGTTAAGCACTTTGAGGGATGAGGCATCCATAACTTCTCTGGACAACCTATTCCAGTGTCTCACTGCCCCCACAGTGAAGGACTTCCACATTCTAGCTGTGACTGTAAAGTCAGCTTGGATATTGGAAGCAACACTGCCAGGTTACCAGGGAGTTGCTTCTCAGCAAGGCTGGAGGCACAGTCACAATGGCACCACAACAGGGTGGAAAGCCCCCAAGCAGCAGCTACTTCAGCATTAGCTGTGTGCAGTTCTGGAGCCCCCAGCACAAGGACATGGAACTGTTGGAGCCAGTCCAGAGGAGGCCACCAAGATGCTCAGAGGGCTGCAGCAGCTCTGCTATGAGGACAGGCTGAGAGAGTTGGGGCTCTGCAGCCTGGAGAAGAGAAGGCTTCCAGAAGACCTTGGAATGGCCTTGCAGTATCTGAAGGGGTCTCCAGGAGGGCTGGGGAGGGACTATTGACAAGGTCTTGTCATGACAAGATGAGGAGGAAAAGGTTTAAAGTGGCAGAGGGGAATCATAGAACCATAGAATGGTTTAGGTTGGAAGGGACCTCAAGGATCATCCAGCTCCAACCCCCTGCCATAGGCAGGGACACCTCCCACTAGAGCAGGCTGCTCAAGGCCTCATCCAGCCTGGCCTTAAACACCTCCANGCTGCAGCCCTCTCAGCATCTTCGTGGCTCTCCTCTGGACTGGCTCCAGCAGTTCCATGTCCTTCTTGTGCTGGGGGCTCCAGAACTGCACCCAGGACTGCAGGTGGGGTCTGAGGAGAGCAGAGCCAAGGGGCAGAATCCCCTCCCTTGCCCTGCTGCCCACACTGCTCTTGCTGCAGCCCAGCACAGGGTTGCTGTCTGGGAGTTTGAAAGTGGATGTTAGGAAGAAGTTGTTTGCAGTGAGGGTGGTGAGACACTGGCACAGGTTGCCCAGGGAGGTTGTGGAGCACAGAAGGTGATCTTTGATGTTCTGGTTGACTGGCTAGGGCTGGGTACTAGGTTGAGCTGGCTGAGCTTGGAGGTCTCCTCCAACCTGCTTGATTCTATGATTCTGTGATTCTGTAAACCACAAACCAAGACTCATACACAGTGTTCAAGGATTGCAGGTAGACCTGGGACAACTCTCTTGAATGAAATGTCCTCCACTGTGTAACCAAACAGATATGACTCCTCTCAGTCGCTCTCTAACGAGACGCAACAATTCTTCCTATTGTCAAGCCAGTGATAAGCATAAGTTTAGCTTCTGCATCTCGAGGGAGAGGGAAATCTTTTCATTTCAGCTGCAGAATAAAAAACTGGCCTTTGAGGAACCATCAGAGCTGCCACAATGTACCTCTTGCCCCAATCCAGGCTCGGGAAAGAAGCAGGACGGAGGCGAACATTTGCGCCGCGCTCAGACCCACCCAAAGCGTTGCTTTTAAATGAGGAAACTGAAGAGCTGCTGCACGGAAAGGTAGAGGCAGAAACAATTACAACCAAGATGTTTGAAGAGTGCCTTGTGCCTAAAAAAAGCCACTCCAGCTCTAGTGGAAATGGCCCTTGAAGCATCTTTTTGTTGGAGCAAGAACACGGTGTGAGTTTGACCCCGCGGAAAACCCTTAGAATGAGGCTTTATTTTTTCCCCCTTTCCTCCCCCTCCACGAACTAGAAGAAATTGAAGACTTTCATTTCTTTGACTAATGGAAAAGAAAGCCAGGGAAGAAAAAAAAAAAAAAAAAGCTCCAACTGCACTCCAAAAAATTATTAGTGCAGGGCAGAGATTGAGCAAGTGAGCGCCGTAAGGAGCAGGAAAGGGAGAGAGGTGGGGGGGGGGGGAAGGAAAATCCCATTTCATGCTCCAATCTTGAACAAAATGTTAAATATTTGAGCCCTCTGAAAGCCAAAGATCTTCTGAAGGGTTCCCAATTCCAGGCTTTTGTTAAGCTTTCTGAGGTCTCTTCAGGGGTTAGGGGGTGTCTTCAAGCACAGAAGCCTCGTCGACTCGAAAGCTTCAGAGCTTCAGGACTTGAAAGGACTTTTTGGAAGGACAAAAGCAAGTTTGTGAAATGCTTCCACTCCAGTGCAGTTTAAAAGGAAGAAAAAGGAATGCTGAAATCTCAAAAGTTGTTCAAAACCACTTTTAGCAGCATAGTGAAATGTTCAACACCGAGCTGGAGCTCAGGAGGAACTCTCCGTTGGTGCTCGGCTAACAAGAGGATAGGATTGCACCTCAAATGTTGGGCACCTAACTGCAAGGAGGACATTGAGGGGATGGAGCAGGCCCAGAGAAGGACAATGGAACTGCTGAAGGGTCTAGAGAACAGATTTGGTGAGGAGCAGCTGAGGGAAATGGGGTTGTTTAGCCTGGAGAAAAAGAGGCTGAGGGGAGACCTTCTGGCTCTCTACAACTCACAGAATCAGTCAGGGTTGGAAGGGACCACAAGGAGCAGCCAGTTCCAACCCCCCTGCTATGGGCAGGGACACCCTACCCTAGAGCAGACTGCCCACAGCCTCAGCCAGCCTGGCCTTAAACACCTCCAGCCATGGGGCCTCAACCACCTTCCTGGGAAACCCATTCCAGCCTCTCACCACTCCCATGTCGAACAACTTCCTCCTCACCTCCAGTCTAAACCTACCCACCTCCAGCTTTGCTCCATTCCCCCCACTCCTGTTACTCCCTGACAGCCTAAAAAGTCCCTCCCCAGCTTTTTTGGAGGCCCCCTTCAGATCCTGGAAGGCCACAAGGTCACCTGGGAGCCTCCTCTTCTGCAGCCTGCACAGCCCCAACTCTTTCAGTCTGTGCTCACAGCAGAGCTGCTGCAGCCCTCTGAGCATCCTCCTGGCCCTTCTCTGGACACACTCCAGCATCTCCACATCCCTCTTGTCATGGAGGCTCCAGAACTGGATGCAGTACTCCAGGTGGGGTCTCAGCAGAGCACAGTAGAGGAGGAGAATCACCTCCCTGGCCCTGCTGGCCACACTTCTGCTGCTGCAGCCCAGGCTCTGCTTGGCTTTCTGGGCTGCAAGTGCACACTGCTGGCTCCTGTTGAGCTTCTCATCCTCCTTGAAAAGAGGTTAGAGTCAGGTGGGTGTTGGTCTCTCCTCCCTAGTAACAGGTGATAGGACAAGAGAAAATGTCCTCAATTTTCACCAGGGGAGGCTTCTGTTGGACATGAGGAACATTCTCTTCCCCAAAAGAGTTGTCAAGGCCAGAGCCAGGCTGCCCAGGGGAGTGGTGAAGTCCCCATCCCTGGTGAGATTTAAAAGCCATGCAAATGTGGTGTGGAAGAACATGGTTTAGGAGTGGACTTGGCAATGCTGGGTTCATAATTTGACTTCATTATCTTAAAGGTCTCCTCTAGCCAAAACAATGTTATGAATCCATGTTTCTAAGATCACAGAATCAGAGGATGTCAGGGGTTGGAAAGGACCCAAGGAGATCATTTAGTCCAACCCCTCTGCCACAGAGCAGGACCACACAATCTAGCTCAGGGCACACAGGAACACATCCAGACAGGCCTGGAAAGGCTCCACAGAAGGAGACTCCACAACCTCTCTGGGCAGCCTGTGACAGTGCTCTGGGACCCTTCCAGTCAAGAAGTTGCCCCTTGTGTTGAGCTGGAACCTCCTGTGCTGCAGCTTCCATCCATTGCTCCTTGTCCTATCCCAGGGAGCAGTGAGCAGAGCCTGTCCCCCCCCTCCTGACCCCCAGCCCTCAGATAGTTATAAGCATTTATTAGAGACCCTCTCAGTCTTCTCCAGGCTAAGCAGCCCCAGGTCCCTCAGCCTCTCCTCATCAGCAATGTGTTCTAAAGTGCTCAAACCACTGAAGTGATGGACACCTTCCCATGCAGCTATCCATTTAGGGTTTACATGGTTACCATCCTAAGCTACTGGAACACTATTCCTTAAGCTAAATTAAAGCCCTTGGTGTTTAGAATGAAAAATGAGTGCTCAGAATGGAATTTGTCCCAGTTTAATGGAAAGCAGTTGCAATGCACATGTTTAATTAACCTCTGCCAGTCTTCGGGGCCATAACCGCCCCCTGCTTTGGTGATGGTTGCACAATTGCTTTCTTATCTTACTTCACTGGTTCCTCTTCCTCAGTGCTTGGGTCTGTGAAGCACTCTGTCCTGCTTCCACTCTCCTGTGATGGTGGCAGCAAGGGATGAGCTGAGGAGAAGTATTTGGGAATATCTCTGAAGCTTTTGTGTAGTTGATACATGAGAGAGTTAGAGTCCATAAGGAAGAGCGTGGCCAGCAGGTTGCAGGAGGTTCTCCTCCACCTCTGCTCTGCTCTAGTGAGGCCACATCTGGAGTGCTGGGTACAGTTCTGGGCTCTCCAGTTTGATAGAGGCTAGAAACTGCTGGAAAAAGTCCAGCAGTGGCTACAAAGATGCTGAGGGATCTGGAGCATCTGAAGAGGAAAGACTATGAGACCTCAGACTGTTGAGTCTGGAGAAGAACAACCTGAGAAGGGATCTGATCAATGCTCAGCAACAGCTACCCAGTAGGGGGCAAGAGATGTGGCCAGACTCAGAATCAATTTGAGGTGACCTTATTGCCCTCTACAACTCCCTCAAAGGAGGCTGTAGTGAGGCTGGAGCTGGTCTCTTCTCCCCAATTAATAATGCTAGGACAAGAGGAAATGGCCTCAAGTTGCATCAGAGGAGGTTGAGGTTGGCTGTTGGGAGGAAGTTCTTTCCTGAGCAGGTGGTCAGGCACTGGGACAGGCTGCCCAGGGAGGTGGTGGAGTCACCATCCCTGGAGGTGTTTCAAAGGAGAGTGGATGTGGTGCTTGAGGCTGTGGTCTGGTGCTGAAGGATGCTGGGATGAAGGTTGGACTGGCTGATGCTGGTGGTCCTTTCCAACCACAGCTATCCACAGGGATCAGATGTTGTGCTGAGGGGTTTGGGTTAGTCAGGGACTTGTCAGTGTGAGACTAATGATTGGGCTCGAGGATCTCAGAGGTCTTTTCCAAGCTAAGACATTCTGTGAGTCTGTGATCACAGAATCAACCAGGTTGGAAAAGACTTCTAAGATCATCGAGTCTGACCTATCACCTAACCCTTCTAATTAACTAACCCATGACACTCAGAGCCTCACCCAGCCTCCTTTTAAACACCTCCAGGGACAAGGACTCCACCACCTCCCCAGGCACAAATTATAGGAAGAGATCAACCAGTAAGGAAGAATCCAAAAGGCAGAGGTTTAGGTCTGGAACAGGATGTCTGGGGAGCAGGAAGCATCTCTCTCTGCTGTTGGGAGATATCTGAGCACAGGACTGGGTGAGAGCAGCTGTAAAGGTTTGAAAGGAGCTTTTGTGTGAGGAGGTGGCTTGGGTGACCTCTATCATGGCTGAAAAATTAGGCTCTTAGTTTCACAGTTTCTCATATTTTGCCCTGTAAAAGAGGGAGAATTCATAGCAAGCCATGCTATTGCCTTAAATCTGCCAGAGGTTATGAGGAGCTCAGATGCTTCATGAGCAAAGGAAAGGAGGGGTATAAGCATCTGAGCTTGATCAGCAGCCTCTTAAAACCCATGATTTAAGTGACATGGTGCTGTTGGGCTATAACTCAGATGCTGCTGCACTGAGTTGCAGGCATGAAAGGGACCTAATCTTTTTCTTAAGCATTATTAAACACAATGTCAATCTTTGAAAACCTCACTATAGGCATGAGGGCTACAGGCTGGGGACAGAGTGGCTGAGAGCAGCCAGGCAGAGAGGGACCTAGGGATGCTGGGAGATAGTAGCTGAAGATGAGGCAGCAGTGTGCCCAGGTGGGCAGCAGAGCCAATGGCATCCTGGGCTGGCTCAGGAGCAGTGTGGCCAGCAGGACAAGGGAGGTTCTTCTTCCCCTGTGCGCAGCACTGCTCAGGACACTCCTTGAGTGCTGGGTCCAGGTCTGTGCTCTTCAATTCAAGAGAGATGTTGAGGTACTGTAAGGCATCCAGAGAAGGGCAGCAAGTGACAATGCCATGGTCTGGTTGATTGGCTAGGGCTGGGTGCTAGGTTGGCCTTCATGATCTTGGCGGTCTCTTCCAACCTTGTTGATTCTATCATTCTATGATTCTATGGTCTGGTTGATTGGCTAGGGCTGGGTGCTAGGTTGGCCTTCATGATCTTGGCGGTCTCTTCCAACCTTGTTGATTCTATCATTCTATGATTCTATGGTCTAGTTGATTAGATAGGGCTGGGTGATAGGTTGGACTGGATGATCTCTTCTGGTCCTTTCTAGGAGCCTCACACATTAGCAAAAGCTAAGCTGGTGAAAGGCCTTGAGCATAAGGAACAGCACAGGGATCTGGGACTGTTTGTCTTATGAGGAACAGCAGAAGGATCTGGGGCTGTTTAGTCTTCAAAGAAAAGGCTGAGGAGGGACCTCATGGAATCATAGAATGTCAGGGTCTGGAAGGGACCTCAAAAGGTCATCTGGTCCAGGCCCCCTGCCAAAGCAGGATCACCTAGAGGAGATCACACTGGAATGCATCCAGAGGGTTCTCATCACCCTCTACAAGTCCCTGGAAGGAGATCTGGGCAAGGAGGAGTGAGGAGGGGGCAGTCTGGTCGCACACGCACCAAGTGACAGGACAAAAGCAAATGGCCTCAAGTTGTGCTCGGCCAGGTTCAGGTTGAAAATTAGGAGAAAAATTCTTCACACAAAGGATTCTCAGGCACTAGAAGAGGCTGCCCCAGGGAGGTTGTGGAGTCAGCCTGCCTGGAGGAACTCGAAAGACCTGTGGCTGTGGTGCTGAGGGACAAGGTTTAGTGGTAGCAGCTTAGCAGCCGCGGTGGGACTGTGGGCTCTCGGCAAGTGGTTGGACTTGATGATCTCCACGGTCTCTTCCAACCTCAACAGTTCTAAGACCCTCGAATATTTTTAGATGCTTAGGAGCAGGTACGGCTCAGGACTTCCTTATCC
Organism: Tricholaema leucomelas; assembly: GCA_013400475.1. NCBI lineage: Eukaryota > Metazoa > Chordata > Aves > Piciformes > Lybiidae > Tricholaema lacrymosa > Tricholaema leucomelas. Next base: position 2,237 of record WAAF01005182.1, on the reverse strand, counting down.
TTCCTGCAGCCAAGCTTTATGAAGCATTGCAGGTTTGGATTGCTTACCAGCAAACGGATCGATCCTTGAGCATGCTGATCGGAAGCCTAATGTAATCATTCCTACAACAGATCGTTAGCTGTGAGGAACAAGGCTGCTTTACAAGGGGCAGGATGGGTTAAGAGCAATTATCCACTGAGCAGTCCACCTGAGAGCTGGTAGGGAGAGGCAGGGCTGCCTTGCCCCCCCCCCCACACCTCCTCTTTTCAAGACGATTAAATTGAAGTGATCATAGAATCATAGAATGGTTTAGGTTGGAAGGGACCTCAAGGATCATCCAGCTCCAACCCCCTGCCATAGGCAGGGACACCTCCCACTAGAGCAGGCTGCTCAAGGCCTCATCCAGCCTGGCCTTAAACACCTCCAGGGAGGAAGCATCCACAACCTCCCTGGGCAACCTGTGCCAGTGTCTCACCACCCTCACTGTAAAGAACTTCCTCCTAACATCCAGTCTAAATCTCCCCTCTGCCAGCTTAAACCCATTCCCCCTCATCCTGACATTACCAGACCTTGTC
>WAAF01005179.1:0-40199 GCA_013400475.1 Tricholaema leucomelas | reverse complement strand
CTGTGTCCCCTTCTTCTGTTGCTGCTTGCCTGGCAGCAGAGCCCAACCCCACCTGGCTACAGCCTCCCTGCAGGGAGCTGCAGGCAGCAATGAGCTCTGCCCTGAGCCTCCTCTTCTGCAGGCTGCACACCCCCAGCTCCCTCAGCCTCTCCTCACAGGGTTTGTGTTCCAGGCCTTTCACCACTTTTGTTGCCCTTCTCTGGGCACCTTCTGTATTTGGTGCCCCCTGAATTTCAGATGTGTTTTGCTTTTGTAACTTCTTAATGGCTAAGACTTTGTGTAGAATTCCTGCCCCCCTCCCCTCCCTGGCCATGGTAGGCAGCTGCTCTGCTCCCTGCAGAGTGCCCTGTCTCCTTCTCCCGGAGCGAGATGCTTGAGGAGGTCAGGCAGTATTAATAGGCAAGCAGATCTCTGCTTTTTGTTTCCACTTATGGGGTCTGACATTTCTGACGTTTATCTGAAGTGTAAAACGTTTCAGAGGAAGCAACAACTTAGCTTTTACTGAAAAATTAATTATCTTGGCACTTTCCCCTTTGCCATGGGCTTTTGTCAGAGCACATAGCCAGGAACGGGGAGGGGAAAGGTGAGATGGTGGGAGGGCAGCAGCAGCATTTGAGAGAGAAAAGCCTGCATTAAGGTAAAAAGATCTAATTCAGCATTGATTGCTGGGGGATGATGTGAGCTCTACAGAAGGTGTTGCCTTTTGTGCACTTACTGTCACTAGTGGTGTGCCCTAAGGATCAGTGCTGGGCACAGGACTGTTCAATAGCTTTAGTGATGGTCTGGACCAGGGGATTGAGTCCAACATCAGGAAGTTTGCAGATGACACCAAGCTAGGAGCAGCTGTGGAGCTGTTGGAGAGTAGGAGAGCTCTGAAGAGGGACCTGGCCAGGCTGGATGGGTGGGCAGAGGCCAAGGGGATGAGATTGAACAAGGCCAAGTGCAGGGTTCTACACTTGGGCCACAACAACCTCAAGCAGCACTGCAGGCTGGGGCCAGAGTAGCTGAGAGCAGCCAGGCAGAGAGGGAGCTGGGGGTGCTGGGAGAGAGGAGCTGAAGATGAGGCAGCAGTGCCCAGGTGGGCAGCAGAGCCAATGGCATCCTGGGCTGACTCAGGAGCAGTGTGGGCAGCANAACTTTGTGTTGTTGGCTGCTGAGACTTGATTCTTCCCAGGCTTCTGGGGAAAGGAGGCAGGCAATCTCTGGCCTTGTCTCCAGGCTCCTCTGGATGATCTGTGTATCCCCAGGACTTCAGCCAGAAAGAATAAAGCAGGAACTGGATGTTAGGAGGAAGTTCTTCACAGAGGGAGTGATTTGCCATTGGAATGGGCTGCCCAGGGAGGTGGTGGAGTCACCATCCCTGGAGGTGTTCAAGAAGAGACTGGATGAGGCACTAAGTGCCATGGTCTGGTTGACTGGATAGGGCTGGGTGCTGGGTTGGACTGGATGACCTTGGAGGTTTCTTCCAACCTGGTTGATTCTATTCTGTTCAATTTGCCCAGTAGCTGGGCTCAAGCTCTTTCTTCTCTATGGCAGAAGGCAGTAGAGAATTAGAGGCATTTAAGCATTTACAAATTTTTTTGATTACCCTCACGGGGGCTTGCCACAGTCCAGACAGTGCCCAGATGCTTTCAGGGGACTCTGTCTTATTGGGTGTTGAGGCTTGAATCTTCCTGGCTTCTGGGGAAAGGATGCAGACAATCTCTGACCTTGTCTCCTGGCTTCTTCTGGATGATCTGTGTATCTGTCCAGGGATTCTAGGCAGGACCTTCAGGTGTAGAGGCAGATGTGGTGCAGTCTCAGCACCATTTCGCCCTGGCCACACAGGCCAATGGCATGCAGACATCCAGGGTCTGCTCCTGGTAACTCACAACAGTGGAGTTTAGCAGGCAAGCAATCAGGCAGTGTGCAATAGCAGCAGGGCTGGGCACAGCAGAGAGAGCAGGCAAAGAGCAGGGAAGCCAAAGCAGGTTGTTCACCTGCGTATCTCCTTTTATCCACGTGGGCCAAGATGAATTGCCCTTTGGACACAAGAATAGCCAATCAGGATGGCAGTTAGCCAAACCTTACTGCATTAGGCCAATCCATAGGCTTGCTTTTCCTTAATTTGGGAAAAGCACAGGCCTTGCACTAGGCAGGCACAAGCTAAGTGTGTGAACCTTGTTCACCACATGGCCCTGGGCAGGCCAGACTCAGTGGCTCCAGGTTCTTTTGTGTCCGTTTCCCACGCTTGCCTCTCTGGTGGAGCAGGAAAACATGGCCTAGGCAAAGCAGGACATGTATAAGCCTATTTTGGGCCTGTCAGGCCTATCACAACACCTGCTTATCCCTTTTGTCAATATCCAGCCTGAGACTAGGGGGGCATTGGACATAGATTAGCTAATCAGAATGGCACTTTGCCAGGCCTCACCACATTAGGTGAAGCCAGGGCTTTTGCCCTCTCCTCCCACGGTGGCCTCCCCCAGCACAGGAGGAGCAGAGGAACAGGGGAATATGTCTGGGCAAGCCAACATGGATAAGCCCATGTTTGCCTCATCAAGCCTACCACCACAATTGGGAAGAACACAGCCCCATAGAATCATAGAATGGTTTAGGTTGGAAGGGACCTCAAGGATCATCCAGCTCCAACCCCCTGCCATAGGCAGGGACACCTCCCACTAGAGCAGGTTGCTCAAGGCCTCATCCAGCCTGGCCTTGAACACCTCCAGGGAGGAAGCATCCACAACCTCCCTGGGCAACCCGTTCCAGTGTCTTACCACCCTCACTGTAAAGAACTTCCTCCTAACATCCAGTCTAAATCTCCCCTCTTCCAGCTTAAACCCATTCCCCCTCGTCCTGACATTACTAGACCTTGTCAATAGTCCCTCCCCAGCCTTCCTGTAGGCTCCCTTCAGATACTGCAAAGCCACTCTAAGGTCTCCTCGAAGCCTTCTCTTCTCCAGGCTGCAGAGCCCCAACTCTCTCAGCCTGTCCTCATAGCAGAGCTGCTGCAGCCCTCTGATCATCTTCGTGGCTCTCCTCTGGACCCGCTCCAGCAGTTCCATGTCCTTCTTGTGTTGGGGGCTCCAGAACTGCACACAGTACTCCAGGTGGGGTCTGAGGAGAGCAGAGTAAAGGGGGAGAATCCCCTCCCTTGCCCTGCTGGCCACACTGCTCTTGATGCAGCCCAGCACAGGGTTGCTGTCTGGGCTGCATGTGCACACTGCCGGCTCATGTTGAGCTTTTCGTCGACCCAGACCCCCAGGTCCTTCTCCTCAGGGCTGCTCTCAGCCATTCACCACCCAGCCTGTATCTGTGCCTGGGATTGCACCGACCCAGGTGCAGGACCTTACACTTGGCCTTGTTAAACGTCATGAGGTTGGCCTGGGCCCACCTCTCCAGCCTGTCCAGGTCCCTCTGGATGGCATCCCTGCCCTCCAGCAAGTCAGCTGTGCCACACAGCTTGGTGTCATCTGCAAACTTGCTGAGGGTGCACTCAATTCCTCTGTCCATATCACTGACAAAGATGTTAAAGAGCACTGGTCCCAGCACTGACCCCTGAGGAACACCACTTGGCACCGGTTGCCAGGTGGACATTGTGCCATTGATCACCACTCTCTGCATGCGACCATCCAGCCAATTCCTTATCCAGTGAGTGCTCCACACATCCAGTCTGTGCTTTTCCAGTGTGGTGCCCAGGATGTCATGTGGGACAGAGTCGAATGCCTCATGACCTCTACCCTTTACCTATTGATTGGCATTGAGAAGATCTCCTTTCAGCCTTCTGTTGTCCAGGCTGAACAGCCTCAGGTCTCAGCCTTCTGTTGTCCAGGCTGAACAGCCTCAGGTCTCAGCCTTCTGTTGTCCAGGCTGAACAGCCTCAGGTCTCAGCCTTCTGTTGTCCAGGCTGAACAGCCTCAGGTCTTAGCCTCTCCTCTAAGAGAGATGCTCCAGTTCTCTCAGCATATTTGTGGCCTTCTGTTGGACTCTCTCCTGTACTTCCCTGTCCTTCCTGAACTGAACATGTCAGTTTGATGGGCATGTACCCTGTGTCACAGCTTGGTCAGTTTAGGAGGCAGACTCCATCACCAAGCTGTAGCTGTTCTTTTTCACCACACTGGTTCCCTTTATTGTTTTGGAGGAAGAACTCTCTGTTCACAGAGACTACAATCATTGCTGCCTAGGAAAATGTCTGTTTTCTTTCTCCAAATGGTCTTGGGGAAGAAATGGAGCTAGAATATGGGTTGGTAACATGAAAGCAGAGAAGGAGTGGTTCTGGTACCCGGAGTTTGCTTGGCCATTAGTATCCTATCAATTTCTCTCCCTGTGTCTAATGACACGAGGAGCAGTGGATACACTTAAAAGGATGCATTAAGATGATCTCTGACAGCACTTCCTGCTCTGCTTATGTTGCCTTTGTTAATGTAAATGAGGAGGATGCAAACCCTCCCTTCTGCCTTGATGATGTTTTTAGCTGCCTATTAAATGGTATGGGAAGGTGAGCAGACTGTTAGAGCTGTCTGGGTGTCACCCAGATGCTTCTGGAAGCTTAATGGCACAAAATGAGATGTCCTTAGCTTGTTTATTTGCCTGCTATTAATAGAACCATAGAATCAGCCAAGCTTGGAAGGGACCACAAGGGACATCTGGTTCAAATCTTCCTGCCATGGGCAGGGACATCTCACACTATATCAGGCTGTCTCAAGCCTTATCCAGCCTGGCCTTAAACACCTCCAGAGATGAGGCTTCCACCACCTCCCTGGGTAACCCATTCCAGGGTCTCACCACCCTCATGGTGAAGAACTTCTTCCTAACATGCAGTCTTAATCTACCCATTTCTAGCTTTGTTCCATTCCCCCCAGTCCTATCACTGCCTGACAGCCTAAAAAGTCCCTCCCAAGCTTTCTTCTAGCCCCTTTCAGATACTGGAAGGCCACAAAAAGGTCACTTTGGAGCCTTCTCCTCTTCAGAGAGGAAGATGATGATGTCCTCTCATACACATTCAACTGCCACCTTGTGCCAACCTCCCCCTTCATCTGTTATCACACGCAGCCCTGGGTCATTGCTGGGTCCTCCCTCATGCTATTTAATCAACTTCCCCTACCCCAACACAATGTTATCAGTGGTGCAGAGGCCTGCTCCTTGTGTAAAACTGAAGGTTAAGGAATGATTATGACCAGAGTTGTGTAATATGATTGCCACACCTAAATAACTAGAAGATAAGAAAACCAACCCAAAGAGTTTAATGCATCTTTGATGTGGTGCCTGGGGAGGAGACCAGAGTCTTGTAATCACTTAACAGCAGTTTAACAAGCCAGGTGGTGCAGCAGGCTGGGGGATGTGGGGAAGTGCAGTGTCACTGGAGAATTCCTTTGGATTACAGAATCAGAATCATCAGGGCTGGAAGAGACCCCAAGGATCATCCAATTCCAACCCCTCTGCCATGGGCAGGGACACCTCACATTAGATTAGGTTGCTCAGAGTCATATCCAGCCTGGCCACCTCTCTGGGCAACCTGTGCCAGTGTCTCACCACGCTCGTGCTGAAGAACTTCCTAACATCCAGTCTGAATCTACCCACTTGTAGTTTTGCTCCATTCCTCCCAGTCTTATCACTACTCAACACCCTAAAAAGTCCCTCCCCAGCTTTCCTTCAGGACCCCTTCAGATACTGGAAGGCCACAATGAGGAGATCTCAGAGCCTTCTCCTCTCCAGACTGAGCAGTCCCAACTCTCTAAGACTGTCTTCAGACACTGGAAGGCCACAATGAGGAGATCTCAGAGCCTTCTCCTCTCCAGACTGAGCAGTCCCAACTCTCTCAGCCTGGAGAGGAGATGAGCTGCAGCAATTCTGCTCTGGTGTCCATCTATACAACCCCAACACTAGAAGGATGTGGACCTGCAGAATTGGGTTCAGAGGAGGACCATGAAGATGATCAGAGGGCTGGAGCACCTCCCCTCTGGAGACAGGCTGGAAGAGTTGGGGTTGTTGAGCCTGTAGAAGAGAAGGCTCCAGGGAGACCTTAGAGCTGGATTTCAGTACCTGAAAGGGGACCACCAGGCAGGCTGGGGAGGGGCTATTTAGAAGGACCTGTGGTGACAGGATAAGAGAAAATGGTTTGAAACTGGAGCAGGGGAGATTCAGGTTGGACATCAGGAGGAAGGCTTCTTCATAATGGGAGTGGTGAAATAGTGGAAGAAATTGCACAGAGATGTGGTGGAGGCTCCATCCCTGGAGGCAGCCGAGGTCAAACTCGATGTGACCCTGAGCAACCTGATCTAGTTGGAGGTGTCCCTGCTGAGTGCAAGGGGGGTTGGACAAGATGACCTTAAAGGGTCCCTTCCAACCCAGTGCATTCTGTGTGACTGTCCAGTTTGCTTGTAGCAGAAGCTGCAAGAGTAGCAGCAGAGAAGAGCTGAGAAGAATGGGACAAAGGTATGACCATCCAGGGGTTTCTATCTGCCATATGCAGCCCAGCAATAGAGAGCATCCAGCTGTGTGAGGGCTGCTCCAAGACTCCTGAAAAAGACCTTCACTCAAGAGTAGCACTTGGCCAACTGCATTTGGAGGGTGAGAAGAACAAGCAGTGGAGGTGTAGGACTCAGTTTAGGGTTTACCAAAGACCACTGCCTGGAAAGCAGCTCAGACAGCAAGTGGCAAACACTGAAGTGAGGACTTAGGGCCTTCAAAATAGGCTGTTGGGGAGCTTCAGCACGGAAGTAAACCAGCTATGGGGCTGATGTTTGGTCAAAGAAGAGCATAGGGTTGGTCTGGTGTGTCCCTTGTGGAAGTTGTTTAGCCTGCAGCAGAGGAGGCTCAGGGCAGAGCTCATTGCTGTCTGCAACCACCTGAAGGGAGGCTGTAGCCAGCTGGGGTTGGGCTCTGCTGCCAGGCAAGCAGCAAGAGAAGAAGGGGACACAGCCTCAAGCTGTGCCAGGGGAGGTCTAGGCTGGATGTGAGGAGGAAGTTGTTGGCAGAGAGAGTGATTGGCATTGGAATGGGCTGCCCAGGGAGGTGGTGGAGTGGCCGTGGCTGGAGGTGTTGAAGCCAAGCCTGGCTGGGGCACTTAGTGCCATGGTCTGGTTGGTTGGGCAGGGCTGGGGGCTAGGTTGGGCTGGCTGAGCTTGGAGGTCTCTTCCAACTTGCTTGATTCTATGAAGTACATCCCTGGTGGATGTGGTAGGGGAAGGAGCTGGAGCTGTAATTGGCAGTGGTTTGTTTTCCAGAGCAGTGTGGTAGACCTTGGCCATGCATCTGCTGCTGTTGGTGTTTCACTGCACCTCAGGACATCTTGTGTGTGTTTGTGGCTGCCCTGGGGCACCACTTAGACCTGCACCCAGATGGTTGTGTTGCAGGCTGCTGGTGTAGCAAAGAGTAAGGAGGAAGTTTTGAGGTTTCCTTCTAGAGAAAAGTGCCAAATCTTCACACTTGAAAGTGCTGACTTGAAAGGTAGCTCCCTGTCTGTCCTAAGACTTGGCTTGTCCTTCCTGATAGAGTGTCACAGGATCAGAGAACGGCAGGGAATGGAGAGGACCTCCAAAGCTCATCCAGTCCAACCCCCCTGCCAGAGCAGGATCTCCTGTACCAGATCACACAGGAGCACATCCAGGCAGGTCTTGAATATCTCCAGAGAGGGAGACTCTACAACCCTTCCTGGGCAGCCTGTTCCAGGCTTCTGTCACCCTCACAAGGAAAAAAATTCCTTCTTCTGTTTCCATGACACTTCCTATGCCTCAGCTTCCACCCATTGCCTCTTGTGCTGGCATCACCCAGCAGAGCCTGGCTCCAGCCTCTGGGCACTCACCCTGCATATCTTTATTATCATAAAGGAGGTCATCCCTCAGTCTCTTCTGCTCCAAGCCCCAGCTCCCTCAGGCTCTCCTCCTAAGGAAGATCTTCCACTGCCTTAATCACCTTTGTGGCTCTGTGCTGGACTCTCTGAAGCAGTTCTGTGTCCTTCTCGAACTGAGTGGCCCAGAACTGAACACAGTACTGTAGATGTGGCCTCACCAGGGTAGAGCAGAGGGGAAGGAGGGCCTGAAAGCACATTGGTGTGCAACTCTCTAAAGCATGAATGCTCCTTCAAGGAAGGAAAAATGCCATCTGCTGTTGCGTCGCACACAGAGCCTTGGGCAGATGTATCTGTTAAGGTCAGCTGCTGATGCCTGCTTCTGCCTTCACTTTGGTTCCTCCTTCCAGGAAAGCTGCAGAGGTGTCCCTGGGTGCACAGGACAGCTTGTTGGTGTTCCCTTTTCATTTGAGTAAGGTTAACATCCCAGTGCAGTGAAACATTTGCCATCCGCACTCCACAGGCGTTTAGCATTTCACACTTTCAAGCCAGAGCCTTCCTTTGAGAGTTGTGACTGTGCTGGCCTAGGTAAACATCAGCTGCAAGGATGATCTCTTCTCTGCCATGGAGCCTGTGGAATCCTGCTTTGTGTTGACACAAGTAAGTGCAGAGCTGAGATGCTCAGAGGAGAGGTTGCCTGGCAGCTGAAAGGCCTTTTGCTGGCTGCTGCTTTGCAGTAGTAGAAACATAGAGGCAGTCCCTGCCTATTTAAGCATCTCCCAGCTTGTTACACTCTGTTAGGCTGTGCTGCATTCAGTGAGACCTGCCCAGCCTGCAGAGCTGGACAGAGAGACCCTCATGAAGTTCAGCCAGGACAAGTGTAGGGTCCTGCACCTGGGGAGAAAAAAACCTCCTGCAGCAGTACAGGTGAGGGAGGACCTGCTGGGAAGCAGCTCTGTGGAGAAGGAGCTGGGAGAGCTGGGGGACAAGTTCACTGTGAGCAAGCCATGTGCCTTCATGGCCAAAAGGGACAATGGCATCATGAAGAGTGTGGCCAGCAGGTCAGGGGATGTTCTCTTCCCCCTCTACTCCACCTTGGTGAGGCCACACCTGGGGTATTGTGTCCAGTTGTGGGGTTGTCCATTCAAGAGAGACAGGGAACTACTGGAGAGAGTCCAACAGAGGCCATGAAGATGCTGAGGGGAACAGAGCACCTCTGTGAGGAGGAGAGGCTGAGAGCCCTGGGGCCGTTTAGCATGGAAAAGAGCAACCTGGGAGGGAAGCTTCTCAGTGCTGATCAATAGCTGCAGGGTGGAGGTCAAGAGGATGGGGCTGGGCTCTTTGCAGTGGTACCCAGTGACAGGACAAGGGGCAATGGGCACTGAATTGGTAGCCAGGAGGTTTTACTTGAACTTAAGGAGAAACTTCTTTGCTATGAGGGTACTGCAGCCCTGGAGCAGGCTGCCCAGAGAGGTTGTGATGTTTCTTTCTTTAGACACTTTCAAAGCCCATCTGGAAACTGCTTTCCTGTGCACACTGCTGCAAGTGACCTTGCTTTAGCAGGGGGTTCACAGGCTCACAGGATGTTAGGGGCTGGAAGGGACCCAAGGAGGTCATCTGGTCCAAACCCCCTGCCAGAGCAGGACAATCCTATCTAACACAGATCACACAGGAACACATCCAGACAGGTCTTGAAAGGCTCCAGAGAAGGAGACTCCACAGCCTCTCTGGGCAGCCTGTGCCAGGGCTCTGGGACACTTACAGGGAAGAAGTTCCCCCTTGTGTTGAGCTGGAACTTCTTTTGCTGCAACTTACACCCATTGCTCCTTGTCCTATCCCAGGGAGCAGTGAGCAGAGCCTGTCCCCCCACTTCCTGACACCCCTCAGATACTTATAAACATTTATCCAATCCCCTCTAAGTCTTCTCTTCTCCAGACTCTCAGCCCCAGGTCCCTCAGCCTCTCCTCATCAGCCATGCCCTCCAGTCCCCTCATCATCCTTGTAGCCCTTTGCTGGACCCTCTCCAGCCAATCCCTGTCACCCTTCATCTGGGGAGCCCAAAACTGAAGGTAGTATTCAAGATGAGGTCTGGGCAGAGTAGAGTGGGAGGAGAACCTCCCTTGATCTGCTGGACACACTCCTCTTAATACACTCCAGGACCCATTGGCTTTCTTGACCACAGTTCTCTGGGGGGGGTGTAAGAAAAGGATTGCAGATAGACTGCTGCAGCATCCAGGGAAAGGAGGAGGCTCAGGGGTGACCTCGTTGCTGTCTACAACTACCTGAAGGGAGGTTGTAGCCAGCTGGGGTTGGGCTCTGCTGCCAGGCAAGCAGCAACAGAAGAAGGGGACACAGCCTGAAGCTGTGCCAGGGCAGGTCTGGGCAGGATGTGAGGAGGAAGTTGTTGCCAGAGAGAGTGATTGGCATTGGAATGGGCTGCCCAGGGAGGTGGTGGAGTGGCCGTGGCTGGAGGTGTTGAAGCCAAGCCTGGCTGGGGCACTTAGTGCCATGCTCTGGTTGGTTGGGCAGGGCTGGGTGCTAGGTTGGGCTGGCTGAGCTTGGAGCTCTCTTCCAACCTGCCTGATTCTATGAAAAGAGGGTGGGGAGCACTGGCTTTTGGCTGCTGGCTTCATTCTTTAAGGTCACATCTTGTTGATCTAAGCTGTGCAACTAATTCCATCCACAGGGAAGGTTATCTGGGTAGCAGCTGGAGTTTAATTTGGGTGCTGCTTCTTCTGCTGTCTCTGTCCCTGGTTTTGTCCTTAGGTTGCACCTGAAAAAATCCACTGGTGTCTGTGTGAGGAGTGAGTTCCTTGTGCTTACCTTGCTGGAGAGGTGTTGGACTGAGTAATTATGACAACTTCTTATTGGTGTTTTTTGTGGTCCTGGCTGTAGTTGCCATTCATCTTATTTGACTTCAGAGCTGGTCCTGCAGTTGCTCAGTTTGCTTGATTGCAGTGGAAGGAGCCAGTTTCTTCTCCACATGTAGAACTGCTTGCTTTTAGCCTCCCTCCCTTTCCCACCCAAGTACTGCTCAGGGTTAATTTTGATGCCTTGGTAAATATTTTCAGTGTAGAACACAGCAACAGTGGCTCTGTGTTGAGAATCCAGGGAAAAATCAATTTGAGAGCTGGACAGAAAAATGCCTGTTAGCTAAAAACATCTGTTTCAGCAAAACCCAAATGTCACAGCCTCCATTTTTCATAAGCCCAAGCTGTTGTCTTCCAGCTAAGGTGACCGAGGAGGTCTGTAGAGCTGCCTGGATATGACAGAGGTGGGGGGGGGCTGCAGAGGACCTCCAGAGATCATCCAATCCAACCTCCTGCTAAAGCAGGGTCGCTCGCAGCAGGGTGCACAGGAAAGCAGTTTCCAGATGGGCTTTGATAGTCTCTAGAGAAAGAGGCTCCACAACCTTTCTGAGCAGCCTGCTCCAGGGCTGCAGCACCTTCATGGCAAAGAAGTTTCTCCTTGAGTTCAAGTAAAACCTTCTGGGTTCCAGTTGATGCCCATTGCCTCTTGTCCTGTCACTGGGTACCACTGCAAAGAGCCCAGCCCCATCCTCGTGACCTCCACCCTTTGGATCTTGCTAAGTGTTGATCAGGTCTCCTCTCAGGCTGCTCTTCTCCATGCTAAACAGCCCCAGGGCTCTCAGTCTTTCCTCATAAGAATCATAGAATCAAGCAGGTTGGAAGAGAGCTCCAAGCTCAGCCAGCCCAACCTGGCACCCAGCCCTGCCCAACCAACCAGACCATGGCACTAAGTGCCCCAGCCAGGCTTGGCTTCAACACCTCCAGGCACAGCCACTCCACCACCTCCCTGGGCAGCCCATTCCAATGCCAGTCACTCTCTCTGCCAGCAACTTCCTCCTCACATCCAGCCTAGACCTGCCCTGGCACAGCTTGAGGCTGTGTCCCCTTCTTCTGTTGCTGCTTGCCTGGCAGCAGAGCCCAACCCCAGCTGGCTACAGCCTCCCTGCAGGGAGCTGCAGACAGCAATGAGCTCTGCCCTGAGCCTCCTCTGCTGCAGGCTGCACACCCCCAGCTCCCTCTCTGCCTGGCTGCTCTCAGCCACTCTGGCCCCAGCCTGTAGTGCTGCTTGGGGTTGTTGTGGCCAAAGTGTAGAACCCTGCACTTGGTCTTGTTCAATCTCAGCCCCTTGGCCTCTGCCCACCCATCCAGCCTGGCCAGGTCCCTCTGCAGGGCTCTCCTCCCCTCTAACCGCTCCACAGCTGCTCCTAGCTTGGTGTCATCTGCAAACTTCCTGATGGTAAGATAGTAAATAGAACTGAACCAGCATCCTGAGAGTGGGGCTGAGATTTTTATCTAGCTCAAGCCTTGCTGTCTCTGGGTATTGCCTTTCTGCTGGAGCCCTGCTAAGTGGTTAATAGGTGCCTTGGCTGCTGAGATTACAAGCACTTTGCTGCAGACCCCACGCTGTGTCTTGATATCCCCCAGGGGGAGAGCAATGCTGGCGTGCAGAGAAACTGGATTCTGTTTCACCCACCTCATAGTATTATTATTACCAATCATACCTTAATGAAACAGGCAGCCACGTGTTAGAGAAGCCCTTGTGCTGGCAAAAAATATGCCTGGGAGTTGTGCTCATGTTGCAGTAATTGCCTGGGTGGTAGCACCGATGCTTTTTCGCTTCAGTTGCTCCTTGTTGATTGAACAATCCTTTTGTGGAGGTTATGAATCTCAGGAGCTCCACTAATAAAGAACTAAGTAGTCCAAGAGTGTTTCCAGGTGCAGCATTGCTTCTTTGTTTTTAGGAGATGGCAATCTTTTGTCCAAACCTCAGTCCAGTCTAGGAAGGCTATAATCATAGAATCATAGGTTCAGTCAGGGTTGGAAGAGACCACAAGGAGCAGCCAGTTCCAACCCCCCTGCCATGCCCAGGGACATCCTACCCTAGAGCAGGCTGCACACAGCCTCAGCCAGCCTGGCCTGAAACACCTCCAGCCATGGGGCCTCAACCACCTCCCTGGGCAACCCATCCCAGCCTCTCACCACTCTCATGCTCAACAACTTCCTCCTCACCTCCAGCCTGACTCTCCCCACCTCCAGCTTTGCTCCATTCCCCCCACTCCTGGCACTCCCTGATATCCTGGAAAGTCCCTCCCCAGCTTTTTTGTAGCCCCCTTCAGATCCTGGAAGGCCACAAGAAGGTCACCTGGGAGCTTCCTCTTCTGCAGACTGCACAGCCCCAACTCTTCCAGTCCTCACAGCAGAACTGCTGCAGCCCTCTGAGCATCCTCTTGGCCCTTCTCTGGACACACTTCAGCATCTCTACATCCTTCTTGTAATGGGTGCACCAGAACTGGCTGCAGTACTCCAGGTGGGGTCTCAGCAGAGTGGAGTAGAGGGGGAGAATCACCTCCCTGGCCCTGCTGGCCACACTTCTGCTGCTGCAGCCCAATATAAGGACTTGGAGGCAGTCTCCTGCACTGGGGAGATGTGGATTCGATGGGTGGACTGTTCAGTGGATCAGGAATTGGTTGGATGGTCTCATCCAAAGGGTGGTGGTCAACAGCTCGATGCCCAGATGTGACAGGTGGTGTCCCTCAGGGGTCCATACTGGGACCAGTGCTGTTCAAGAGCTTCAAATGGTGTAGGCAGTGAGACTGAGGCACCCTCAGCAAGTTTGCTGATGTGGTGTGGTTGATAGGAGTGAGAAATGGGCACCATCCAGGGAGACCTGAACAGGCTGGAGAAGTGGGCTTGGAAGAAGCTTATGAGGGTCAGTAAGGCAAAGTGTAAGGTCCTGTACCTGAATCAGGTCAATGCTCAAGATCAAATAGGCTGGGGGATGATAAGATTGAGAGCAGCCCTGCAGAGAAGGACTTGGGGGTGCTGCTGGTTGTAAAGCTGGACAGGAGGCAGCAATGGGCACTGGCAGCTCAGAAGGCCAGTGGCAGCCTAGGCTGCATCCAAACTGATATGTCAACAGTTTGAGAGAGGGGATTCTGCCACTGTGCTCTGCAATGGTGAGACCTCACCTGCAGTGCTGCATCCAGCTCTGGCGTCCTCAGCACAGGAAAGACATGGACCTGATGGAATTTGGTCTAGAGGAGCCCACTAAAACANCCCTGCAGAGAAGGACTTGGGGGTGCTGCTGGTTGTAAAGCTGGACAGGAGGCAGCAATGGGCACTGGCAGCTCAGAAGGCCAGTGGCAGCCTAGGCTGCATCCAAACTGATATGTCAACAGTTTGAGAGAGGGGATTCTGCCACTGTGCTCTGCAATGGTGAGACCTCACCTGCAGTGCTGCATCCAGCTCTGGAGTCCTCAGCACAGGAAAGACATGGACCTGATGGAATTTGGTCTAGAGGAGCCCACTAAAACAATCAGAGGGCTGGAGAACCTCTGCTGTGAAGACAGGCTGGGAGAGTTGGGGCTGTTCAGAGTGGAGAAGAGCAGGCCCTGGGAAATAGCATTTCAGTACCTGAAGGGGGCTAACAGAAAGGCTGGGGAGGGACTGTTCAGGAGGGCCTGTGGTGGTAGGATGAGGGGCAGTGGTTTGAAACTGGAGCAGGGGAGATTTAGGTTGGACGTGAGGAGGGAGGAGGAGGAAGCTCTGCACAATCAGAGTGGCGAAACACTGGAGCTGGTTGCCCAGAGATATGATGGAGGCTCCATCCCTGGAGACATTGAAGGTCAGACTTCGTGTGGCCCTGAGCAACATGATCTAGTTGGGAATGTCCCTGCTGACTGCTGCCATACATAGAGGGCAGGTATTTGTGTTTTATATTGTCACTGATGTGCTGGTTTGTGTCCCCATCAGCTGAGTGCTCATTGTTCTGTCTACAGGGATGAGTCTGCAGGTACCCATCCTGCTGGTTTGGGTACCCAAACTGCTGGTTTGGGTACAGGGAAACCAGGCAGTGTGCTTTTGGGGCAGGAGGGCTCTAGTCATGCAGAGAACAGAGCTTTTTGTCAGTCCTGTGCCTTATTTTGAAGCACAGAAATTAAAAGCTGGCTTTGAAAGTTGGGAGAGAAGGCACTTGGTGTGGCAGAGCCACCTGGTCTGTGGTGTGGGGTGACTTGGACCTGGCACTGCTGGGTTGAGAGTTAGACTTGATGATCTTAGGGCTAAGGAGATGCTGAAGGGGCTGGAGCACTGCCCTGTGAGGAGAGGCTGAGGGCCCTGGGGCTGTTTGGTCTGGTCAAGAGAAGACTTAGAGGGGATCTAATCAGTGTTTATAAATAGCTGAGGGCTGGGGGTCAAGAGGGAGAGGACAAACTCTTCTCTGTTGTGCCCTGGGATAGGACAAGGGCAATGGATGGAAACTATGGCACAAGGAGTTCCACCTCAACATGAGGAAGGACTCTGAGGGTCCCAGAGCGCTGACACAGGCTGCCCAGAGAGGTTGTGGAGTCCACTTCTGTGGAGCGTTTCCAGCCCTGTCTGGATGTGTTCTGTGTGACCTGTGCCAGATTCTCAGGTCCTGCTTTGGCAGGGGGGTTGGCCTGGATGATCTCTGGAGGTCCCTTCCAACCCCTAACATCCTGTGATCTTGTAATGAGCCAGTGTGTGCCCAGGTGGCCAAGAAGGCCATCAGCATCCTGGCCTGGATCAGCAACAGTGTGACCAGCAGGACCAGGGCTATGATTGTGCCCCTGTACTCAGCATCGGTGAGGCCACACCTTGTTTGCTGGTTTGGTTTTGGGTGCTGCAATGTAAGAGAATCATTGAGGTGCTGGAGTGGGTCCTGTGAGGAGCAGCAGAGCTGTTGAAGGGTCTGGGAAGAAGAAGCAGAGGAAACTGGTGTTGTTTAGTCTGGACAAGAGGAGGCTGAGGGGAGACCTTCTGGCTCCAAACTCACTGAAGGGAGGTTGGAATGGGTCTTGGTCTCTTCTCTGTAGTAAGAAGCGATAAGACAAGAGGAAATGGCCTCAAATTTCACCAGGGGAGGTTTAGGTTGGACATTAGAAGAAAATCCTTCACTGAAGAGGTTCTCAAAGACTGGACCAATCTCCCCAGGCAGGTGGCTGAATTCCCATCCCTGCAGGTCTTTCCAAGAGGCAGAGATGTGGTGCCGAGCGACAGAGTTTAGCCCCAGCCTGGGCAGTTAGAGAATGGTTGGACTCGGTGATCTTAAAGGTCTTTTCCAACCAAACCAAGTCTAAGACAAGCTAGAAGTGACCCCTGCAGAGGAGTCTGCCGGTGGCGGTGTCTGACAGCAGGGTGTGCTGGCCTTATGGCAGCGCTGCTGCGGCTCGTTAATGCTGCTCCTTTCTCCGTGGAGATGAGCCCCAGCTGTGCTTTCTTGAACTCTGCTTAATCTGCTGGGTTCCCAGCTCATTAATGGACTGTGAAGCCCAGCTCCTCAAATTCCTCAAAGGCCTAGGGGTGACCTTTTGTGGCTTTTCCTTTGTGCCTGTAGGATGTAGCAGCTTTCCCTGCTGCAGGCTAGAAGGGCGCTGCTGTTTTTCAGGGAAGCTTATCCACAGGCTTGAAAGGATGTGGAATGCAGGCAGTGGGGGAGATTCCCAACTGCTCTGACATCTTAGTGGGGTTTTACCTACTCTGAATCGTGTTTGTCTTGCAAAGACAAAGTTTTGGCAATGGCCTTAACCCCCAAGCACTGAGAAGCAGCAGACAGAGTGACTGCTCTCTAAGCCTCCCTTTGGAGCGGTGCAACCGAGTGGCACCGGTACAGGCTGGGGCTGCCCTGCTGGGGAGCAGCTCCGTGGAGAAAGACCTTGGAGTGCTGCTGGGCAGCAAGTTCTGCATGGGCAGCAATGTGCCCTTGTGGCCCAGAGAGCCAAGGGCATCCTGGGGGCTATCAGGAAAAGTGTGGCCAGCAGGACTGGGGAGGTTCTTCTGCCCCTCTGCTCTGCCCTGCTGAGACCACACCTGGGATACAGTGTCCAGTTTTGGGCTGCCCAGTTCAGGAGCGACAGGGACCTGCTGGAGAGCCATGAAGATGAGTGGGGGACTTGAGCATCTCTCCTCTGGAGAGAGACTGAGAACCCTGAGGCTGTTTGGTCTGGAGAAGAGAAGGCTGAGAGGAGATCTGATCAGTGTCTATCAATATTTGAGGGGTGGGTGTTAAGTGGAGGGGCCCAAGCTGTTTTTGGTGGTCAGCAGCAGTAAGCCGAGGAGCAATGGATACAAACTGGAACAGAGAAGGTTTGACCTCAACATGAGGAAAAGCTTCTTTAGAGTGAGGGTGCTGCAGCCCTGGGGCAGGCTGCCCAGAGAGGTTGTGGAGTCTCCTTCTTTGCAGACTTTCCAAACTCACCTGGATGCATAAGTCCAAGTGCCAGTGCTGCACTTTGGCCACAGCAACCCCATGCAGAGCTACAGGCTGGAGTCAGAGTGGCTGAGAGCAGCCAAACAGAAAGGGATCTGGGGGTGCTGATTGATACCCGCCTGAACATGAGCCAGCAGTGTGCCCAGGTGGCCAAGAGAGCCAGTAGCATCCTGGCCTGCATCAGGAATGGTGTGGCCAGCAGGAGCAGGGAGGTCATTCTGCCCCTGTACTCTGCACTGGTTAGACCACACCTTGAGTACTGTGTCCAGTTCTGGGCCCCCCAGTTTAAGAGGGACATTGAGATGCTTGAACGTGTCCAGAGAAGGGCAACGAGGCTGGGGAGAGGCCTCGAGCACAGCCCTACGAGGAGAGGCTGAGGGAGCTGGGATTGGTTAGCCTGGAGAAGAGGAGGCTCAGGGCAGACCTTATTGCTGTGTGCAGCTACCTGAGGGGTGGTTGTGGCCAGGGGGAGGTTGCTCTCTTCTCTCAGGCAGCCAGCACCAGAACAAGAGGACACAGCCTCAGGCTGTGCCAGGGGAAATTTAGGCTTGAGGTGAGGAGAAAGTTCTTCACTGAGAGAGTCATTGGACACTGGAATGGGCTGCCCAGGGAGGTGGTGGAGTCGCCGTCCCTGGAGCTGTTCAAGGCAGGATTGGACGTGGCACTTGGTGCCATGGTCTAGCCTTGAGCTCTGTGGTGAAGGGTTGGACTTGATGATCTGTGAGGTCTCTTCCAACCTTGGTGATACTGTGAGACTGTGATACATTCCTGTGTGAACTACCCTAGGGGATCCTGCCTTGGCAGGGGAGTTAGACTGGATGATTTCTGGAGATCCTTTTCAACCTCTAAAGTTCTGTGATTTTGTGACTCTTCTGCTGATAGATGATAACTGAATTGGACTTAACTTTTAAGAGCTGATGTTAAAGCCTCCCCAGCTGGGCTATGTGGTGGGAGCCCAGCTAAGCTGTGATGCTTGCAAGATCAGATTTTCACCCTGACAAGTTTTACCCTGGAATCACAGAATGGTTTCTGCTGGAAGAGTTTGAGTCCAGCCTTCAGCCTAACCCCACCATGGCCACTAAACCATGTCCCCAAGCGCCATGTCCACAGGCTTCTCAAACACCTCCAGGGATGGTGACTCCACCACCTCCCAGGGCAACCTTCAAGATCATCGTGTTTTAACCACCCTGCCATGGGCAGGGACACCCCCCACAAGCCCAGGTTGCTCAAAGCCTCATCCAGCCTGCTCCTAAACACTTCCAGGCATGGAAGTGGGCAACCTGTTCCAGTGTCTGATGGTCTTCAGAGGTCCCTTCCAATCCTACCATTCTGTGACTCCCTCATTCTTTCTACATCAAACTGCCTGCAGAAAGCAAGTTGAAGCTTTGCAGCTGTAACCAACATTTCCATTTCCTGTCAGTCAAACCATTCTGAGCTCTGGAAGCTGAAAACCAGTACCTGGATAAAACTTAGTGGAAAGACTGGGGAGGAAGTTTGGTTAATCTAGCAAAGGCTGTTTGCAAAGTGTTGTGCTGTTCAATATCTTTAGTGATGATCTGGACCAGGGGATTGAGTCCAGCATCAGGAAGTTTGCAGATGACACCAAGCTAGGAGCAGCTGTGGAGCTGTTGGAGGGTAGCAGAGCCCTGCAGAGGGACCTGGCCAGGCTGGATGGGTGGGCAGAGGCCAAGGGGATGAAATTGAACAAGGCCAAGTGCAGGTTCTACACTTTGGCCACAACAACCTCAAGCAGCACTACAGGCTGGGGCCAGAGTGGCTGAGAGCAGCCAGGCAGAGAGGGAGCTGGGGGTGCTGGCAGAGAGGAGCTGAAGAGGAGGCAGCAGTGCCCAGGTGGGCAGCAGAGCCAATGGCATCCTGGGCTGGCTCAGGAGCAGTGTGGGCAGCAGGACAAGGGAGGTTCTTCTGCCCCTGTGCTCAGCACTGCTCAGGCCACCCCTGGAGTGCTGTGTCCAGTTCTGGGCTCCTCCATTGCAGAGAGATGTTGAGGTGCTGGAAGGTGTTGAGAGAAGGGCAGCAAGGCTGGGGAGGGGCCTGGAGCACAGCCCTGTGAGGAGAGGCTGAGGGAGCTGGGGGTGTGCAGCCTGCAGCAGAGGAGGCTCAGGGCAGAGCTCATTGCTGTCTGCAGCTCCCTGCAGGGAGGCTGTAGCCAGCTGGGGTTGGGCTCTGCTGCCAGGGGCAGAACAAGGGGACACAGCCTGAAGCTGTGTCAGGGCAGGTCTAGGCTGGATGTGAGGAGGAAGTTGTTGGCAGAGAGAGTGATTGGCATTGGAATGGGCTGCCCAGGGAGGTGGTGGAGTGGCCGTGGCTGGAGGTGTTGAAGCCAAGCCTGGCTGGGGCACTTAGTGCCATGGTCTGGTTGGTTGGGCAGGGCTGGGTGCTAGGTTGGGCTGGCTGAGCTTGGAGCTCTCTTCCAACCTGCTTGATTGTATGATTTTATGGTATCTTTCACCTTGAGCAATGCAATTTGCTGAGCCAGCTTTGGTAGCTAACATACTTCAGGTGGCTTAAGTGTTTCCATGGCTTGAAGGAGACAGAAGATGCTATTTTTTGGGGGGGGCTGTGGGGTGTAAGTAGGTAATGGTGTTTGATAGAATGCCCAGGGAAATATCTTTGTTGTAGCTGACAATTCCTTTGTCTGTGTTCCACTTAGATCTTAGATTTCCTGTCAATGTGTGCGTTCTAATAAATGCCTCCTTTTGGTGTACCACAACCTGTGCATTTAAAAGATGGCATTTTTGATTAGCTCAGCTATGGATTGACTTTGACATGCCATTTCTTTTGTCCTAAACCACTCTGCCAGTTCAGATCCGTGGCAGGCAAACAAGCAAATTTATGGATGAAACTATTGCTCATTCTCAAAGCGTCGCTGCTTAAAGGCAGCTGAGCTTTAAGCTTTTGATTCCTCCTTTTCCCCCCACCCCCCACGCACTCTTTGCATGATGGGAGGTCCATTTCTCAATAAATGAAAACAGTTTTCTTGCAAAATTCAGTTAAATGAAATATCAAACATAAATCAGGATCGAGCTCTCATTGAGTCCCCATCTGTGCCTATTGCTGCGCTGATAACGCTGGGCAGAAGCAGTCATTCTTCAAACTGTTCTTTTTGTCTCTGTGTTGTTATTGCTCTGTGTGGGATTTTGGTTTTGCTCGAGTGAAAAGCTCACAGAAAATAACCACAAGCAACAGTTGGAGAAGCTTAGTGAGCCCCAAAGTCAGTCTTGATCATGCTGTGTTTCCCTGGTTGACAGATCGTAGAATCCCAGAAGGGCGAGGGTTGGAAGGGGACCTCTGGAGGTCATCCACTCCAAACCTCCTGTTAAAGCAGGGTCACACAGAGCAGGAAATCTTCCTGGTGGGTTTGGAAGGTCTCCAGAGAAGGAGACTCCACAATCTCTCTGGGCAGCCTGCTCCAGGGCTCAGGCACCCTCACTCTAAAGAAGTTTCTCGTCCTGTTGAGCTGAAACCTTCTCTGTTCCAATTTGTATCCATTGCTCCTTTGCTTATTGCTGCTGGCCACCAAAAGGAGCTTGGCCCCCTCCACTTAACACCCACCCTTCAGGTATTGATAACACATTGATCAGATCTCCTCTCAGCCTTCTTTTCTCCGGACCAAACAGCCTCAGGGCTCTCAGTCTCTCTCCAGAGGGGAGATGCTCAAGTCCCCCACTCATCTTCATGGCTCTCTGCTGGACTCTCTCCAGCAGGTCTCTGTCTCTCCTGAACTGGAGAGCCCAGAACTGGACACAGTATTTCAGGTGTGGTCTCAGCAGGGCAGATCAGAGGGGGAGAACCTTCCTAGCCCTGCTGGCCACACTTTTCCTGATGCCCCCCATGATGCCCTTGGCTCTCTTAACCACAAGGGCACATTGCTGGCCCATGAAGAAGTTGCTGCCCACCAGCACGCCAAGGTCTTTCTCCACCCAGCTGCTTCCCAGCAGGGCAGCCCCAGCCTGTACTGGTGCCTGTTGTTATGCCTTCCCAGATGCAGGACCCTGCACTTACAATCATAGAATCAAGCAGGTTGGAAGAGACCTCCAAGCTCACCCAGTCCAACCCAGCCCCCAGCCCTATCCAGTCAACCAGACCATGGCACTAAGTGCCTCATCCAGGCTTTTCTTGAGCACCTTCAGGGATGGCCACTCCACCACCTCCCTGGGCAGCCCTTATTGAACTCTTCTACCTTACTGCAAGTTTGAATTCTCCTCTATCTGGCTACTTGTCCACTTTGGCTCTCAGACTTGGAGGTATCATATCATAGTATCGTCAGGGTTGGAAGAGACCTCACAGATCATCAAGTCCAAGCCAATACCACAGAGCTCAAGGCCAGACCATGGCACCAAGTGCCACGTCCAATCCTGCCTTGAACAGCTCCAGGGACGGCGACTCCACCACCTCCCTGGGCAGCCCATTCCAGTGTCCAATGACTCTCTCACTGAAGAACTTTCTCCTCACCTTGAGCCTAAACTTCCCCTGGCACAGCCTGAGGCTGTGTCCTTGTGGCACTCTGTCCCAGAGCACACTGGGGCTTGTAGAAGCATGGAAGGGTTTTGTAAAGTGCTCCTTTCCTATCCTCAGGGCTGACTCCATAGAGCATGGAATGGCTTAAATTGTAAAGGAACCTTGGTCCTCTAGTTCTAACCACCCTGCCATGGGCAGGGACAACCTTCACTAGACCAGGTTGCTCAAATCCTCATCTAGCCTGCTCTTAAACACTGCCAGGCATGGAAGTAGGAAACCTGTTCCAGTGTGTCACCATCCCCATAGTGAAGGACATCATCTTAATGTCCAGCCTGAATGTACCCTGTTTTAGACTTGGACCACAGATTGTTGTCCATGCATTGGAGGCTCTCTTATCAATCACAGGATATTAGGGGTTGGAAGGGACCCAAGGAGATCATCAAGTCTACCCCCCCCTGCTGGAGCAGGGCCACACAATCTAGCACAGATCACACAGGAACACATCCAGGCAGGCCTGGAAAGGCTCCACAGAAGGAGCCTCCACAGCCTCTCTGGGCAGCCTGTGCCAGGGCTCTGGGACCCTTCCAGGAAAGAAGTTCCCCCTTGTGTTGAGCTGGAACCTCCTGTGCTGCAACTTACACCCATTGCTGCTTGTCCTATCCCAGGGAGCAGTGAGCAGAGCCTGTCCCCCCTGTTCTGATCCCCAGCCCTCAGATATTTATAGACATTTATTAGATGCCCTCTCAGTCTTCTCCAGCCTAAGCAGCCCCAGGTCCCTCAGCCTCTCCTCTTCAGGCAGTGCTGCAGTCCTCTCATCATCCTTGCAGCCCTCCGCTGGACCCTCTCCAGCAGATCCCTGTCCCTCTTCAACTGGGCAGCCCAAAATTGAAGGCAGTATTCAAGATGAGGTCTCAGCAGGGCAGAGTGGAGGGGGAGGAGAACCTCCCTTGATCTGCTGGACACTCTCTTCATGATACACCCCAGGTTCCCATTGGCCTTCTTGGCCACCAGGGCCCTTTGCTGTGCCACGGTTAACTCGTTAACAATGCCACGTTCACACCTTTCTAGGATGTCTAAAACTGCACATTTAGCTTTGAGAGAGAATTTCAAGGCAGCATTAATGCCTCTATTTGAGAAGCTGTAATGCCTTTATTTGAGAGGCTGATCCATTTGGCTCTGTCAGGAAGGTCAACAGCAAAATGTTGGGGGCTGCTAAGCCCTCCCTCAAGTCCTGAGTTGTGAAAATCTTCTCTGCCAGAATCAGTCTTCATTTTTTTCTTTTAAAAGCCATTACTTTACTTACTTTTAAAGTTTAAAATGCTACTGGTGAAGCTTTTAGTGTGAAAAGACTTCCCCCCCCCATCCTGTGTTAAAATAAGATCATATAAATGGCTAAGGAGGAAAGGTAGGTTAAAATAATCCAGCTGCAGCTTGGAAAATCTATTTCAATTATGTTCTGTGTGCTTTTAGTGGAGACTATAAATTCTAAAGAATTAAGAGAGCCATAAAGATAAGTGTTAGAGGAGAGCACAGCTCACATTTCACCTTCAGGAATGAAAATATTTGCTGTGAAATCAGCTGCTCCAAGGGTCGCTGCCTTGCTTGTGGTCATTAATAGCAGGAGGTGACTGTGGGAAGAACCAAAGGGAAGCCACTTCCCATAACATTTAGTCCAACTTACTGATAACTCCCATCACAGAATTGCTTAGCTTGGAAAAGCCCTTCAAGCTCCTCCAGTCCAGTCATTAGTTTCACACTGACAAGTCCTTGACCAAACCAAATCCCTCAGCACCACATCTCATCACTAGGAATCGCTATGGTTGGGAAGGACCACCAGGATCATCCAGTCCAACCTTCATCCCAGCAGCCTTCATCACCAGACCACAGCCTCAAGCACCACAACCACTCTCCTTTTAAACATCTCCAGGGATGGTGACTCCACCACCTCCCAGGGCAGCCTGTGCCAGTGCCTGACCACCTGCTGAGGAAAGAACTTCCTCCCAACAGCCAACCTAAACCTCCCCTGGTGCAACTTGAGGCCATTTCCTCTTGTCCTAGCATTAGTAACTGGGGAGAAGAGACCAGCTCCAGCCTCACTACAGCCTCCTCTTAGATATTTGTAGAGGGCACTAAGGTCCCCTCTCAGCCTCCTCCTCTCCAAACACCCCCAGCTCCTTTAGCTGCTCCTCACAGGTCATGTTGGCCAGCCCTCTCCCCAGCCTCATCACCCTTCCCTGCACTGCTCCAGCACCTCAGTGTCCCTCCTGTACTGCAGGGACCAAAACTTCCTCTGAAATGGTTTCTTAAGTCCAGGCTGTGTGCTGAGGGAAACTTGGCTTTATAGTTCAGATTTGAATGTGGACCATCTATGGACCTTGCATGAAATATTGATTAGATTAGTGTAAAATTAAGTATGTATTTTTTTCTTTCTGTGTTTTCTTCTCTGAAGAAGATGAATTGAGCTGTAACCAAGATGTCTACAACTACCTGAAGGGAGGTTGTAGCCAGGTGGGCTTGGTCTCTTCTGCCAGGCAACCAGAAATAGAACAAGGGGACACAGTCTCAAGCTGTGCCAAGGGGAAGTCTAGGCTGGATGTTAGGAGGAAGTTGTTGGCAGAGAGAGTGATTGGCATTGGAATGGGCTGCCCAGGGAGGAGGTGGAGTGGCCGTGGCTGGAGGTGTTGAAGCCAAGCCTGGCTGGGGCACTTAGTGCCATGGTCTGGTTGGTTGGGCAGGGCTGGGTGCTAGGTTGGACTGGCTGAGCTTGGAGCTCTCTTCCAAACTGCTTGATTCTGTGGTTCTATGATGATTTCATTGCCTGTGGTGCTCAAGGTACTGCCCCAGCATGCCTCTGTAAGCTCTGGAGCTGGCTTCTGGCATCGTTGGGAGCTTTGTTTGATCATCACCTCAAAGATCATCCAGTTCCAACCCCTCTGCCATAGGCAGGGACACCTCCCACTCGAACAGGTTGCTTAAGGCCTCATCCAACCTGGCCTTGAACACCTGCAGGGAGGATGTGGAGCACAGAAGCACCCAATGTGATCTTGGAGGTCTCTTCTAACCTGGTTGATTCTACAATGATTCCATTTCCTGTGGTGCTCAGGGTACTGCCCCAGCAGGCCTCTGGAGCTGGCTTCTGCCATCGTTGGCAGCTTTGTTTGATGTGAGGTGTGTCTCCTGCATCTGGCCCACCCTTCCCTGTCATGGTCTCTGTCTTTGTTGCTGTTTTTCTGCCTTGGTGTGTTGCTGCCTTCAAAGGTGTCTTCTCCCTGAGTTCTGATCCATGCAGGGTTTCTGTGGAAAGGTGGATTGCTGTTGATGGAGCTGCTGCCTGGTTCTTTTTTGTCTTCAGCTTGTTGAATTCACTTGGGTCAGTAGGTTTGCAGTGGACACCAGTTAAACCAATAGAAGCAGCTTGAAATGGTTACCAGATGCCACCTGCAAAATGCATGGCTTAGAAAAAATGATGTAGGGCTTATGGGGCTCACGGAGTACAGTAAAGTCTGACTGCACATAACTGTGAAATATGAAGCTTCATCCTGACTCCTGACATCATTAAATGTGATTAATCTCTGCCCCTGACACCATCTTCCAGTGAGCAGTGCCTTGACCATGCATGATTCCAATACAGAAGTGTTTGAGGAGTCATCACAACTCTGTGCAATGCCTCAGGCAGAGTGGCTAGAAAGTTGTCTGGCAGAAAAGGACCTGGGGGTGCTGGTTGACAGCTGGCTGCATATGAAGCCAGTGTGTGCCCAGGTGGCCAAAGAGGCCACCAGCATCCTGACCTGGCTCAGCAATGGTGTGACCAGCAGGAGCAGGGCAGGGATTGTTCCTCTGTACTCAGCACTGGTGAGGCCACAGCTTGAATCCTGGGTTCAGTTTTATGCCCCTCACTCCAAGAAGGACATTGAGATGCTGAAGCAAATCCAGAGAAGGGCAACAAAGCTGGCAAAGGGTCTGGAGAACAAGGCTGGGGAGAAGCAGCTGAGGTTATTCAGTGTGGAGAAGAGGAGGCTGAGGGGAGCTCTCTACAACTCTTTGAAAGGAGGTTGCAGTAGGGTGAGGGTTGGGCTCTGCTGCCAAGTAAGGAGTGACAGGAAGAGAGAAAATGGCCTGAAAATGTGCCAGGGAAGGTTTAGGTTGGAGATGAGGAGAAATGTCTTTGCTGCAAGAGTGGTCAGGCAGTGGCACAGGCTGCCCAGGGAGGTGTTGGAGTCCTCATCCCTGGAGGTGTTCAAGAAATGTGTGGCTGTGCCACTCTGGGACGTGGTCTAGTGGCCATGGTGGTGTTGGGTCGATGGTTGGACTGGGTGATCCTTTCCAACTGAAACGGTTCTGTGAGTCTAGGATTCTATATCTGGGCTGATGTGTGAACGTTTCCAGTGCCTGCTTCACAGAGTGCATCAAAAAAGGGCTGGATGAGGCACTTAGTGCCATGGTCTCGTTGATTGGCCAGGGCTGGGTGCTAGGTTGGACTGGCTGAGCTTGGAGGTCTCTTCCAACCTGCTTGATTCTGTGATTCTATGCTTTCATTCCTTGAGCTTGTGCAGACCTCCCTCCAATGCATCCACCTGGTGCTTGTTCTCAGCACTGGGACGTTTCCCATTCCTCATTCTTCACGAGTGATGTACACAAGTGTCACTGGAGCCTTCCTCCCATGTTTGTCACATCTTTCAGTCACTGACACAGAGGCATGTGTAATAAAGACTCATCCAAGTCATCATTACTCTGCATTTACCTGCACTGCACTGTCTACTTTGTCTGTAAGCCCTTTTTTGATCTGAGCCTGGTTCTGGCTCTGTGTCTCATGATTTACTTCCCTGTAGCGCTCGCTTCTGAAGCTCACGCTGCTCTCCTGTTTAATTCATGATCAAAACACATTAGTGTTCATATTTGTCTCACTTCTCAGCTCAGTGTGCATAACAGCAACCCCAAAAAAATCCCCACCCAACCTCCCAGTACTGCTGCTCCTCTTGATCTCGGGCTCAAACTCTTTGCAGCTCATTTCTGCTCCCAGCCACAGGTGGGCTGTGGAGGAATGTCTGTGAGTCTCTCTCTGTTCATAAGCAGAGAGGCTTTGATCAGAGCCAGCAGAGAAACCTCAATTTGTGGTTGCCTCCTGGTACAGCACAGAATCACAGAGTGGTGGTGGGAGTTGGAAAGGATTTCTGGAGATATCTGGTCCAAACCCCACCTTTGCTAAGAGTGTTGCAAAGGATCACAAAGTCTCCAGAGAAGAGAGACTCTGCAACCTCCCATGGCAGCCTCCTCCCATCCCATGCAATGAATTTTGTTTCGTGCCTTGTGCTTTGCTGGGAGAAACTGACAAAGCAGCCAGCAGCAACTTAAAACTATAGAATCATGGAATCATAGAATTAACAATGCCAAGTGCAGGGTTCTACACTTTGGCCACAAGAACCCCAAGCAGTGCTACAGACTGGGGACAGAATGGCCCTGGATCCTTCTCTTCTCAGTGATAGGACTAGGAGGAATGGAGCAAAGCTGGAGGTGAGCAGAGTCAGGCTGGAGGTGAGGAGGAAGTTGTTGAGCAGGAGAGTGGTGAGAGGCTGGAATGGGTTGCCCAGGGAGGTGGTTGAGGCCCCATGGCTGGAGGTGTTTGAGGCCAGGCTGGCTGAGGCTGTGTGCAGCCTGCTCTAGGGTAGGGTGTCCCTGGGCATGGCAGGGGGGTTGGAACTGGCTGCTCCTTGTGGTCCCTTCCAACCCTGACTGATTCTATGATTTTTGGAGGCTTCAGCTGCTGATCTTCTCATCCCTTCCTCCGTTTTATCCTGGTTTGCAGGTGAGTGGATGGAGGTGTCTGCAATTAATTTGAAATTGTTGTTCTCTGCTGGAGGCTGCAAATAAACAGAGCAACTGATTGGGTGCTGTTGAGCACAGTGATAGTTGTGGAATATTAAAGGACCCTGAGGTGAAATCACAGAATCAAGCAGGTTGGAAGAGAGCTCCAAGCTCATCCAGCCCAACCTAGCACCCAGCCCTGCCCAACCAACCAGACCATGGCACTAAGTGCCCCAGCCAGGCTTGGCTTCAACACCTCCAGCCACGGCCACTCCACCACCTCCCTGGGCAGCCCATTCCAATGCCAATCACTCTCTCTGCCAACAACTTCCTCCTCACATCCAGCCTAGACCTGCCCTGGCACAGCTTGAGGCTGTGTCCCCTTCTTCTGTTGCTGGCTGCCTGGCAGCAGAGCCCAACCCCAGCTGGCTACAGCCTCCCTGCAGGGAGCTGCAGACAGCAATGAGCTCTGCCCTGAGCCTCCTCTTCTGCAGGCTGCACACCCCCAGCTCCCTCAGCCTCTCCTCACAGGGCTGTGCTCCAGGCCCCTCCCCAGCCTTGCTGCCCTTCTCTCAACACCTTCCAGCACCTCAACATCTCTCTGCAATGGAGGAGCCCAGAACTGGACACAGCACTCCAGGGGTGGCCTGAGCAGTGCTGAGCACAGGGGCAGAAGAACCTCCCTTGTCCTGCTGCCCACACTGCTCCTGAGCCAGCCCAGGATGCCATTGGCTCTGCTGCCCACCTGGGCACTCTGCTGCCTCATCTTCAGTTCCTCTCTCCCAGCACCCCCAGCTCCCTCTGTGCCTGGCTGCTCTCCCTTCTGAGCACACCATGGCTGTGAAGGGCAGGGTTTAACAAAGCTTGTAATTCCCAGAGCTTAAGATGCAAGTTGCACACTGAGTCCCAATTGGCCTCCTAACAGCTCTGAAGCTTTTTCCAGCATGCAGGGGCACAGAAGTTTGGAGCATTTCTCCTAGAGTCAGTGAACCATTCATGAATCAGGGTTGTGAACTGAGTGATTGCAAAGATCATGTAATTCTATTTGAGCACTCGAGGGGCTTTGCTGGTTAAGAGCAGTGAGAGCTTTCCTCCAGCTTCTGGCATGCTGGTAGAGGAAAAGCCTTGCTCCCAGTGTTATGCCATTAGTGAGAGAAGAGGGTTAATTTTTTAGGCTGTGTTCTTGTTTTCCAAGCAAAAGCTTAGCCTGGGTAACTGCAGGGAGAGGCTTGAAAGCCCAACCCACTTCTTTGCCTTGCAGTCTAAGATCTCAGGAGGCAAATAAAATGAATTTGTCTTGTTTTTATTAAATGGGCTTGATTTCTTCTCCTTTAACTGCTTTGGCTTGGCACAAAGTGAGCACAGACTTTAGTGATCGTAAAACCTCTGCTGCAGAACAATAATGCCTTGTCTGTGCTGAACCCAGCTCTCTTCTGAGCTAACTTCCTCCTGTCTCTGTCTGCATCAATCTTACCACTGCTCTCTACAACTCCCTGAAGGGAGGCTGTAGCCACCTGGGGTTGGGCTCTTCTGCCAGGCAAGCAGCAGCAGAAGGGGACACAGTCTCAAGCTGTGCCAGGGCAGGTCTAGGCTGGATGTGAGGAGGAAGTTGCTGTCAGAGAGAGTGATTGGCATTGGAATGGGCTGCCCAGGGAGGTGGTGGAGTGGCCGTGGCTGGAGGTGTTGAAGCCAAGCCTGGCTGGGGCACTTAGTGCCATGGTCTAGTTGACTGGCTAGGGCTGGGTGCTAGGTTGGGCTGGCTGAGCTTGGAGCTCTCTTCCAGTCTGGTTGATTCTCTTCTATTCTTTCACTGTTCAGTGAGGTTTCAATCCGCTGTGCTTGTCCCTTTGCTGCTTGGGGAGCACCCATGTGTGAGCTGCTGCAGAGGGGACTTGGGGCATGCTGTTCCAGGGAGCATCTCTATCCTTTCTCTGCCTCTCCATCACAGCTTGTCGAGTGCCCTGCCAAATTCTCTTGCACCATGGCATGGTGGTGGTACTTGGAGAGTGCATGCACTTGGGTCACAGCAACCCCATGAATGCTCCAGGCTTGGGGAAGAGTGCCTGGAAACTGCCTAACAGGGACCTGGCAGTGCAGGGAGGCAGCCAGTTGAAGATGAGCCAATGTGTGCCCAGGTGGCCAAAAAGACCACTACCAGCATCCTGGCCTGGATCAGGAACAGTGTGACCAGCAGGAGAAGGGCAGCAATTGTCTGTACTCAGCACTGTCAAGGCCACAGCTTGAGTCCTGGGTTCACTTTTGGGCCCCTCGCTCCAAGGACATTGAGGAGCTGGAGCAGGTCCAGAGAAGAGCAATAATGGTGGTGAAGGGCCTGGAGAACAGGGTTGGGGAGGAGCAGCTGAAGGGACTTGGGTTGCTTAGTGTGGAGAAGAAGAGGCTGAGGGGAGACCTCATTGCTCTCTACAGCTCCCTGAAAGGAAGCTGGAGCCAGGTGGGGGCTGGGCTCTGCTTCCTACTATCAAATGATCAGACAAGAGAAAACATCCTCAAGTTGCAGCAGGGGAGATTCAGGTTGGGTGGGAGGAAAAATGTCTTTGCTGCAAGAGTGGTCAAGAATTGGTACAGGCTGCCCAGGGAGGTGGTGGAGTCCCCATCCCTGGAGGTGCCTAAGAAATGTGTGGCAGTGGCACTCGGGGACATGGTTTAGTGGCCATGGTGCTGTTGGTTTGGTGGTTGGACTCGATGATCCTAGAGGTTTCTTCCAACCTTAGTGATTCTGTGGCTGGACATGTACCACTCTGTTGCCCCTTTGAATGCTCTCCTCAACTCCTGAGAGCATGGCAGCCCTCTTGTCCCACCCACTGGCTCCATCCTCCCATGCCAAGCTCAGTCTCAGCCCTTACCCATGGCAGCCAGCAGCGGCTGAGAGTTGCCTGCTCTGTAACTCGGTTTCCCCAGACCAAAGGGGATTACACTGACTCTGCTGTCACTTTGACAGATGCTTGCACTTCACCTGCTGAAGGGACTTGCTGTGGTTATATTTTAACCAGGGTTTCTCATAAAAAAAGACTTTTAAACCATCAGAAAATCCCAGTGGCACAGCCTGCCAGGGGCTGTGGGAGGTGGGGGCAGGAGTGGGCAGTGCTGGGCAGCGCTTTCTCTTCAGCTAGCCGTGGCTAATTTTAACAGGCACTGCAGGCAATAGCTTTGCTGTTTCTGCCAGCAAAGTCCTGCTTCCTGAGAGAGCTGCTTAATGGCAGCAGTTTTGCTGGAGTCTGCTTGAAATTCTTCTTTTTGTGTTTTTTTGGCTAGGGGGTATGAAATGGAATTGGATCTCTCTGGAGCGTCGAGCTTGGTCGGGGTAGAGAGAGAGGGGAAAGTTACTTAAGTGTGGAATGGTGGTGGGAAACTTGAAGCAAACTTTGCCTTGGCTTTAGACTCAAAATATCCCTTCTGGTGCCGTGCAAGTGTCTGGGGTAAGAGAACAGAACCTAGAGTGGAGATTGGGCTGCAGCTATTCACAGACCAAGGCAGCTGCTGCATAGGTTCATAGAATGGCTTAGGTTGAAAGGGACCTTAAAGATCAGCTAGTTCCAAACCCCCGCTGCCATCATCATCTAGTGGCCACACTAGACCAGATGTGCTGAGTCAAACATGCCAGTTGCCAGCTAAACCAAGTCAGCATCATCTTCTTCCTCACCTTGTTTCTTGCATCACAAACCCACCTGTATTTTTTTTTCCCTGTGAGGGTGACAGAGCACTGGAACAGGCTGCCCAGGGGGGTTGTGGAGTCTCCCTCTCTGGGGGTATTCAAGACCTGCCTGGATATGTTCCAATGTGGTCTGGTGTAAGAGATCCTGCTCTGGCATGGGGGTTGGGCTGGATGATCTTGTGAGGCCCCTTCCAGGCCCTGCCATTCTGTGATTATAGAATCATCAAGGTAGATCCAACCTTCTACCCAACACCTCCATGGCCACTAAACTATGCTCCCAAGGGCCACATCTCATTTTTTGAACACCTCCAGGGATGGGGACTCCACCACCTCCCTGGGCAGCCCGTTCCAGTGCCTGACCACTCATGCAACAAAGACGTTTTTCCTCACCTCCAACCTAAACCTCTCCTGGTACAGCTTGAGGCCATTTCCTCTTGTCTTATCCCTCGTTACTAGGGAGCACAGCCCAACCCCCACCTTACTGCAGCCTCCTTTCTGGGAGCTGTTGAGAACAATGAGGTCTCCCTTCAGCCTTCTCTTTTCCACGCTGAACACCCCAGGTCCCTCAGATGCTCCTCACCAGTTCTGTTCTTGAGACCCTTCAATCAGATTAATTTCCCTTCTCTGGACACTCTCCAACACCTCAATGTCCCTCTGGAAATGAGTGCCTTAAAACTGAACCCACTACTCAAGGTGTGCCCTCAGCACTGTTGAGTCCAGGGGAACAATCATTCCATTAGTCCTGCTGCTCATACTGTGCCTGATCCAGATCAGGATGTTGGTGGCCTTCTTGCCCACCTGGGCACACTCTGGCTCATCTTCAGCCACAACAACCCCAAGCAGCACTACAGGCTGGGGACAGAGTGGCTGAGAGCAGCCAGGAAGAAAGGGAACCAGGCATGCTGGCAGAGAGCAGCTGAAGATGAGGCAGCAGTGCCCAGGTGGGCAGCAGAGCCAATGGCATCCTGGGCTGGCTCAGGAGCAGTGTGGGCAGCAGNGCTGTGCAAGGGCAGGTCTAGGCTGGATGTTAGGAGGAAGTTGTTGTCAGAGAGAGTGATTGGCATTGGAATGGGCTGCCCAGGGAGGTGGTGGAGTCACTGTCCCTGGTGGTGTTTAAAAGGAGGCTGAATGAGGCACTTGGTGCCATGGGTTAGTTAATGAGAAGGTGTTAGGTGCTAGGTTGGACTCGATGACCTCGAAGGTCTTTTCCAGTCTGGTTAAATCTGTGATAAAATGAATTTTATTTATGTATTCACTTAGTTCAAAAGAAAAAAAGTTTGTTTTCTCCCCCCTCCCCTCTTCTGAGAGAAATGAAAGTGTCCCCTTGCTGCAGATGGCTGCCTGTGCTGGGATGCTCCATATGTGACACTGTGTGTGTGCAATTACACATTTCATCTTGAGAAGTTAGATGCATTTTGGTTTTGGTAGCCAACTGTTTGTCACTCATCATCTTCAGCCCTCTCTCCCCACTCCTTCCCAAGAGCCAGGGTCATTCCTCCTTAATAGCATTTTAGGTTCTCTTTTTTTCCCCAGCTGACTGACAGATAGTAGCATATTGCCATGGAGGGTGGCTCTGGGTGGTGGTAGGTGGTGAAGAGTGGTTGATGGAGTATCAGCAATCACAGCCAGGCTGTTTGTCAGGAAGGGGAAAACAAACCTCAACCCTATGTCTAATTCTCATAATGAAGGACACAGAAGCAATGTTGGCAGCCATGTTTCTGCTTTAGCTCTAAATCCTTTGTTTCCTCCTAGGAAACTGAATCTGAAGGGTACAAATGCCTTGGAAGGGTTTTGTCAGTGGGAACTTAGAGGTGCTTTCAGGAACCTGAGTGGCTCCAGAAGTGGCTCTTGCATCAGAAGTGTGGCCAGCAGGTCAAGGGAAGTGATTCTCCCCCTCTACTGCACTCTGCTGAGACCCCACCTGGAGTACTGCATCCAGTTCTGGAGCCCCTGGGACAAGAGGGATGTGGAGATGCTGGAGAGTGTCCAGAGCAGGGCCAGGAGGATGCTGAGAGGGCTGCAGCAGCTCTGCTGTGAGCACAGACTGAAAGAGTTGGGGCTGTGCAAGCTGGAGCAGAGGAGGCTCCCAGGTGACCTTCTTGTGGCCTTCCAGGATCTGAAGGGGGCTACAAAAAAGCTGGGGAGGGACTTTTTAGAGCCTCATCCAGCCTGGCCTTAAACACCTCCAGCCATGGGGTCTCAACCACCTCCCTGGGCAACCCATTCCAGCCTCTCACCACTCTCCTGCTCAACAACTTCCTCCTCACCTCCAGCCTCACTCTCCCCACCTCCAGCTTTGCTCCATTCCCCCAAGTCCTATCACTCCCTGAGAGCCTCAAAAGTCCCTCCACAGCTTTTTTGTAGCTCCCTTCAGATCCTGGAAGGCCACAAGAAGGTCACCTGGGAGCCTCCTCTTCTGCAGCCTGCACAGCCCCAACTCTTTCAGTCTGTGCTCACAGCAGAGCTGCTGCAGCCCTCTGAGCATCATACTCCTTCATGACCTCCAGACTGGAGCCTTAATTCAGGACTGTTAACTCAGTTGGTTCAGTACCCTCAGTTGGGTGCCTTCCAAGCAGGAGACTCCAGGAATTGTTTAAAGAAATAAATACATGTAGAATTCAGACTGCCCCTGTGGGAACAGTAACTGGCTAACAATTGCTGCCTTGCTGCTTCTATCCTACTCTGCTCAGCCCCTTGTGTGCTCTCGAGCAGCCTGGGGGCTGCTCTGATGTTGTGCCACTTCCCATTGTCCTACCAGCTGCAGAATGGAGAGCTTTGGGGACAACTCCTGCCCTTCAAGCTGGGATGGCTGCCACTGCCCAATGGCAGTTCAGTGCTGGATAGGGAGGTATTAGCTTACCTGCTCAGAGGTCCCTTTTGCCAAGCAGAAAGGTATCAAAGACCTCTTTGTAGGACACTGCTTGGACTGCTGTTTAATCCTCATTGTGGAGAGATGAGGAAGAGGATTCTTGCCAAGTTTCCAGCATCTCTTGTAGCAGTTTATTAGCTGGGCATTCTTTGGTGTGGAGGTGATAAAAATCCCCACTGGCATCCCTCCTGCAGGCCTGCAAACCATCTCTTTTGAAATGCTGGAGCTCTGCAGTTGCCATCCTGCAGCATTAGGTTCACCAGTCTGTTCAGAAGGTTCTGGCAACGATGCAGTCAACAGAAACAGAGTGGCTGATGCCTCAGACCTGTGGCAACACCGGAACCAGACTTCTATACCAACTTGCTTTTCTGCCAGAGCATGAAAGAGAACGTTCACAGGATGTTAGGGGTTGGAAGGGACCTCAAGGATCATCCAGCCCCAACCCCCTGCCATAGGCAGGGACACCTCCCACTAGAGCAGGTGGCGCAAGGCCTCATCCAGCCTGGCCTTGAACACTTCCAGGGAGGTTGTGGAGCACAGAAGCACCCAATGTGATCTTTGATCACATTGGGTGCTTCTGTGCTCCACAACCTCCCTGGAAGTGTTCAAGGCCAGGCTGGATGAGGCCTTGAGCAGCCTGCTCTAGTGGGAGGTGTCCCTGCCTATGGCAGGGGGTTGGAGCTGGATGATCCATGAGGTCCCTTCCAACCTAAATCATTCTATGATTCTATGAGTAGCTTTAGGTTGGATGTTAGGAACAGGTTTATTATGAGGGTGGTGGAACACTGGAACAGTTTGCCCAGCGAGGTGATTGAGGCCCCATCCCTGGAACTATTCAAGGTCAGGCTCTACAAGGCTCTGGGTAACCTGATCTAGTTGAGGATCTCCCTGCTGACTGCAGAGGGACTTGGACTAGATGACATTTGAGGGTCCCTCCCAACCCAATCCATCTCATTCTATGAATAGCCAGGAACTTCTTAATTGTAGAATCACAGAGTCAAGCAGGTTGGAAGAGAGCTCCAAGCTCAGCCAGCCCAGCCTAGCACCCAGCCCTATCCAATCAACTAGGCTACAGAATCATAGAATCAAGCAGGTTGGAAGAGAGCTCCAAGCTCAGCCAGCCCAACCTAGCACCCAGCCCTGCCCAACCAACCAGACCATGGCACTAAGTGCCCCAGCCAGGCTTGGCTTCAACACCTCCAGCCACGGCCACTCCACCACCTCCCTGGGCAGCCCATTCCAATGCCAATCACTCTCTCTGCCAACAACTTCCTCCTAACATCCAGCCTAGACCTGCCCTGGCACAGCTTAAGGCTGTGCTCAGATGGCTCTTAAAGCCAATAATTCTACATGTCAAGCGAATGTGCTCTGGGAACAATGTGATCCAAGGACCTGGTTTGAGCATCAAATTGGTTCTGCTGCCACAAGGACTTGTGAGATTCACTGAGGCAAAGAGACTTTAAGAGTTCATCTCAATTTTTGTCACTCTTTCTTCTCAGAGCAGAGTTTTCTTTTCCCTGTGCTTGCCAAAGCTTCAAAGCCAACCCAAAGCCATCTGAGATGGCAGATTAAAAGTGAAAGCCTCATGAATGGGAAATGCAGGCTGCATTTTTTATGGTGGAGGGGGAAAAATAAAGTGAAGTTCATCTTCAAATGTCCCTATTTTTTTTAAGAAGGGAACTGACTGAGTAGGTGGATGCTGGGTATTAAGAAACATTTATTCCAGGGAAATAATCTCTTCACAGAACTGGAGATTCTTTGGTCCTTTTAGGCATTTAAAGATTAGGCTTTGTTGGGTTTTGGTTTTGGAGTGGATGTAACATTTTCCAGTCACGTTTAGGAATAGTTTCACCACTTCATGGCTGCAGAGTAATTGCACTAAGGGGATGTGCTGAAGCAAAAGCCCATTAAGAACTGAGGTTGGCCACTGCTGTAAAGGAGAACAAAAAATGATTCTGGGTTCAGTTTTATGCCACTCACTCCAAGAAGGACATTGAGATGCTGAAGCACGTCCAGAGGAGGGCAACAAAGCTGGCAAAGGGTCTGGAGAACAGGGCTGGGGGAGAAGCAGCTGAGGGAGCTGAGGTTATTCAGTGTGGAGAAGAGGAGGCTGAGGGGAGCTCTCTACAACTCTTTGAAAGGAGGTTGCAGTGAGGTGGGGATTGGGCTCTGCTGCCAAGTAAGGAGTGACAGGAAGAGAGAAAATGGCCTGAAAATGTGCCAGGGAAGGTTTAGGTTGGAGATGAGGAGAAATGTCTTAGCTGCAAGAGTGGTCAGGCAGTGGCACAGGCTGCCCAGGGAGGTGTTGGAGTCCTCATCCCTGGAGGTGTTCAAGAAATGTGTGGCTGTGCCACTCTGGGACGTGGTCTAGTGGCCATGGTGGTGTTGGGTCGATGGTTGGACTGGGTGATCCTTTCCAACTGAAACAGTTCTGTGAGTCTAGGATTCTATATCTGGGCTGATGTGTGAAAGTTGGTCCTTTTAGGCATTTAAAGATTTGATGTGTGAAAGTTGGTCCTTTTAGGCATTTAAAGATTAGGCTTTGTTGTTGGGTTTTGGTTTTGGAGTGGATGTAACATTTTCCAGTCACATTTGGGAATAGTTTCACCACTTCATGGCTGCAGAGTAATTGCACTAAGGGGATGTGCTGAAGCAAAAGCCCATTAAGAACTGAGGTTGGCCACTGCTGTAAAGGAGAACAAAAAATGATTCTATAAATACATCATTGGCAAAAGAAAGGGGAGAGGACAACTTCCACTCTTCATTGGATGTGGAGGGGAATATGGAAATTGGCTGCAGCAGCTCTGCTGTGAGGACAGACTGAAAGAGTAAGTGTACAGATGACACCAAGCTAGGAGCAGCTGTGGAGCTGTTGGAGGGTCGGAGAGCCCTGCAGAGGGACCTGGCCAGGCTGGATGGGTGGGCAGAGGCCACCCATTTATCTGGATGTGCTGTGTGACCAGATGACCTGCCCTGGCACAGCTTGAGGCTGTGTCCCCTTCTTCTGCTGCTGCTTGCCTGGCAGCAGAGCCCAACCCCAGCTGGCTACAGCCTCCCTGCAGGGAGCTGCAGACAGCAATGAGCTCTGCCCTGAGCCTCCTCTGCTGCAGGCTGCACACCCCCAGCTCCCTCAGCCTCTCCTCACAGGGCTGTGCTCCAGGCCCCTCCCCAGCCTTGCTGCCCTTCTCTGGACATGTTCTTGCTGTCATCTGCAAACTTCCTGCTGCTGGACTCAATCCCCTGCTCCAGATCATCACTAAAGCTATTGAACAGGACTGTGCCCAGCACTGATCCCTGGGGCACACCACTAGTGCCAGCTGCCAGCTGGATGTGGCACCATTCACCACCACTCTCTGGGTCTGGCCCTCCAGCCAGTTCTTGCCCCAACCAGAGTGAATCTGCCCAAGCCACGAGCTCCCAGCTGAGTGATTCTAGGATCTGAGTACTTTTGCACTTCTCTGCCTCTGGAAGAGAAATGAGGAGAGAGAAAACTTTGAACTGCTTTAATCTCCCAAAATACCCTTTTGAGGCTGATCATGGGCACCATAATTCCTGCTGCAGCCTGGTGCTGCTTTGCACTTTGTTCCCCTACTTGACTGCTGCGTTGCCTGCACTCCAGCCAGTGCCTGGATTCTCATTTCCCAATGTGTTTGGGTTTGTAACTCCTGGGGTGCCAATAGATTATTCAGGAGCCACACACAAGTTGTAATTATCAAGGCTTGGAGCACAGGAGAGGTATCAATCACGGCAGCCTTGCTTTCCAGCTGCCAATTAAGCATGCAGATTTAAGCTGCCGAGGCGTGGGGGGCTTTAGGCTGGGAAGTTTTTGTTGCTGTGTCTCACAGAAGAGTTAATGAAGGAAGGGCTGGCTCATAACTCCTCATTAAGCCACGACTGGATTGATGAGATGTTGGCACTGCTGGAATAATTAGGAAGGTTTTTGTATTGATGGCTTGAACCTTTAAGAGAGATGTGTTAGCTGGAAGGGCTCAAACAACGAGAACCGTGCAGTGGCTGGAAGTGTGCCGGAGCCTTGCTGAAGGGGAGGTCCTACCCCACCTCTGCTCTGCCCCCAGGGATCAGTGCTGGGCCCAGTCC
Source organism: Tricholaema leucomelas (assembly GCA_013400475.1). Taxonomy (NCBI): domain Eukaryota; kingdom Metazoa; phylum Chordata; class Aves; order Piciformes; family Lybiidae; genus Tricholaema lacrymosa; species Tricholaema leucomelas. The sequence goes on along the minus strand of WAAF01005179.1, from coordinate 2,252 downwards.
TGTTCAGTATCTTTAGTGATGATCTGGACCAGGGGATTGAGTCCAGCATCAGTAAGGTTTACAGCTGCAGGAACATTCAGCTCACTTCCAAATTTCAGTGCTTTGACCAGTCAGCAAATTCAGTCAGTCAGGAAGTTTGCAGATGAGACCAAGCTAGGAGCAGCTGTGGAGCTGCTGCAGGGTAGCAGAGCCCTGTAAAGGGACCTGGCCAGGCTGGATGGGTGGGCAGAGGCCAAGGGGATGAGACTGAACAAGGCCAAGTGCAGGGCTTTTCACTTTGGCCACAACAACCTCAAGCAGCACTACAGGCTGGGGACAGGAGGCAGGAAGGAGGGACCCCAGCAGGGGTGCTGGTAGCAGTGTGCCCAGGTGGGCAGCAGAGCCAATGGCATCCTGGGCTGGCTCAGGAGCAGTGTGGGCAGCAGGACAAGGGAGGTTCTTGTGCCCCTGTGCTCAGCACTGCTCAGGCCACCCCTTGAGTGCTGTGTCCAGTTCTGGGCTCCTCCATTGCAGAGAGATGTTGAGGTGCTGGAAGGTGTTGAGAGAAGGGCAGCAAGGCTGGGGAGGGGCCTGGAGCACAGCCCTGTGAGGAGAGGCTGAGGGAGCTGGGGGTGTGCAGCCTGCAGAAGAGGAGGCTCAGGGCAGAGCTCATTGCTGTCTGCAGCTCCCTGCAGGGAGGCTGTAGCCAGGTGGGGTTGGGCTCTGCTGCCAGGCAAGCAGCAACAGAAGAAGGGGACACAGCCTCAAGCTGTGCCAGGGCAGGTCTAGGCTGGATGTGAGGAGGAAGTTGCTGGCAGAGAGAGTGATTGGCATTGGAATGGGCTGCCCAGGGAGGTGGTGGAGTGGCCGTGGCTGGAGGTGTTGAAGCCAAGCCTGGCTGGGGCACTTAGTGCCATGGTCTGGTTGGTTGGGCAGGGCTGGGTGCTAGGTTGGGCTGGCTGAGCTTGGAGGTCTCTTCCCACCTGCTTGATTCTATGATTCTGTGGTCCTATGATTCTATGACCTGGGGCTGTTTGGTCTGTTGAAGAGAAGACTTAGAGGGGATCTAATCCAGGTTTGTAAGTATCTGAGTGTTGGGGGTCAAAAGGGAGTCAAGAGAGGGTCAAGTTGTGCCTATAGGCCCTACAGGACAAGGGGTAGGATAAGACAACCAAAATAAGAAGATCCTATGCTGGGGAGAGATCACAGCAAGTGAGGAACTGCTTCCTACTTCCAATTCACAGCTGGGCACTGAACAAGAACATTGAACTTCTGCAATTCCTGCAGGCATAAATGTTCTTATTTTGTAGGACAATGCTAATACCTTTCCAGAACTGAAAATATCAGCAAGGGCAAGGGCAGGGTCCTGTGCCTGGGCAAAAATAACCCCACACATCAGTACAGGTTAGGGGATTGACCTGCTGGAGAGCAGCTCAGTGGGGAAGGACCTAGGAGTTCTGATGGACAAGTTTACCCTGAGCCAGCAATGTGCCTTTGTGCCAGTTTGAAGCTAGCTGGAATATTTTGTTGATATAAACTACAGCACAGAGAGTTCCACCTCAACATGAGAAAGAACTTCTCTACTGTAAGGGTCAGGGAGCACTGGAACAGGCTGCTCAGAGAGGTTGTGGAGACTCTTTCCCTGGAGACTTTCAAAACCTACTTGGATATTGTGATCCTGGGCAAGCTGCTCTGGGTGACCCTGCTGTAGCAGAGGGGTTGGACTTGATGATCTCCAGAGGTCCTTTCCAATCTCCATCATGCTGTGATTCTATGGTTTCAAACTTCTGTTGCAGAGAACAACTTCACTGTGCCTCCAGTAACATTTGAGCTAACACTGGGATTTGGACTCCTCTTAATTACTATGCTCAGAGGGCTGCAGCAGCTCTCCTATGAGGACAGGCTGAGAGAGTTGGGGCTGTTCAGTCTGGGGAAGAGAAGCCTTCAAGGAGACCTTGGAGTGGCCTTCCAGTATCTGGAGGAGGCTACAAGAAATCCGGGGAGGGACTTTTTAGGGTGTCAGGTAGTGATAGGACTGGGAGGGAATGGATCCAAGCTAGAGGAGGGGAGATGCAGGTTAGATGTTAGGAAGAAGTTTTTCACCATGAGGCTTCTCTGGAGCCTTTCCAGCCCTGTCTGGATGTGTTCCTGTGTGACTTGAGCTAGATTCTATGGCCCTGCTCTGGCAGGCAGGTTGGACTGAATGATCTCTTTGGGTCCCTTCCCTCCCCTGACATCCTATGATCTCCAGAAGCCCCTTCCAACCCCTAACA
>WAAF01005178.1:64078-97347 GCA_013400475.1 Tricholaema leucomelas | reverse complement strand
ACAGAAGAAGGGGACCCAGGCTGAAGCTGTGGCAGGGCAGGTTGAGGCTGGATGTTAGGAGGAAGTTGTTGTCAGAGAGAGTGATTGGCATTGGAATGGGCTGCCCAGGGAGGTGGTGGAGTCTCTGTGGCTGGAGGTGTTGAAGCCAAGCCTGGCTGGGGCACTGAGTGCCATGGTCTGATTGGTTGGGCCCGGCTGGGTGCCAGGTGGGGCTGGCTGAGCTTGGAGCTCTCTGCCAGCCTGCCTGATTTGGTGGTTCTGTGACATTGTTCTACTCCACTCCACTATTCTGTTCTGTTCTGTTCTATTCGGTGGCTCTGGGAGGGGGGGCACTGGGGTACCCTCAAGTTTGGGGAGTCTGTGTGCCACCTGTGTGTCACCCCCAGGCGAGGAGCTGCACTTTGCCAGCATCCAGCCCTCAGAAGCTGGAGTCTATGTCTGCTCCTGCCGCAACCTGCGCCACAGCAACGCCAGCCGCGCCGAGCTCATCGTCACCGGTAGAGCATCCTCGGGCTGGCTTCCTGTCACCACTGTCACCAAGGTGAGGGGGAAGCAGCAGGACTCAGCTCTCCTTGTCTTGCTGCAGAGACCCTTGACAAACCCATCACTGTCACCGTGGAGGAGAAGCGGGTACAGCGGGTGAAGCCTGGCACCGATGTCACCTTCGTCTGCACTGCCAAGAGCAAGGTGAGCTGAGAGGGGTGTGGCACAGTGGGGCACCTGTGGGCACCTTTGGATACCTGCTTGGTCACACAGAGTAGAGGGACAGTCCTGGGTGATGCTGCTGGGGATGTGAAAGGAGCAGGGACACAACTGTATGCCCATGGGGCCTTTCACAGAGGGCATCCCCTTGGTGCCCGTGAGGACGTGCAGGGCACAGGGACACCCCTAGGTGCATGTCCAGCCAGAGGGCATCCCCTTGGTGCCCATGAGGATGTGCAGGGCACAGGGACACCCCTAGGTGCATGTCCAGCCAGAGGGCATCCCCTTGGTGCCCATGAGGATGTGCAGGGCACAGGGACACCCCTAGGTGCATGTCCAGCCAGAGGGCATCCCCTTGGTGCCCATGAGGATGTGCAGGGCACAGGGACACCCCTAGGTGCATGTCCAGCCACATGGACCCCTCAAATACCCTTGGGTGCCTAAGTGGCTCTTCAGGGCATGCTCACACTCCTGGGTGCCCACAAGGCTCCACAAGACATGGGCACACTGCTGGGTGCTCACCTGGCCCCACCAAGCAGAGGAACATGTCCAGGGCACAGAGGCACCCTTGGATGCCCATGGGAATGTTTAGAGTGCCTGTGGGGTCATGCAGGGCACAGGGACACCCTTGGGGGCCATCCAGTTATATGTACCCTCCATACAGCTTAGGATGCCCACCTGCCTCTGTGATACACACCAACACCCCTGGGCATGTCCAAGGTGCCACATGGCATCTGTACACATTTGGGTGCCCATGGGGACATGCAGGGCTTATGGGTGCCCATGGAGACACAAAGGGCATGGGAACACCTCTAAATCCCCATGGGGATATGTAGGGCACAGGGACACCTTTAGGTGCCCACAAAGATATAGAGGGCATGGGAACAGCCCTGAATCCCCATGGAGACGTACAGGGCACAGGGACACCCCTGATTGCCCAGGAGGACATACAGGGCATGGGAACACCCTTAGGTGCCCATGAGGACATGCAGGGCACATGGGTGCCCTCGGGGCCATGCAGGGCACAGGGACACCCTTAGGTGCTCACAAGGACATGCAGGGCACAGGGGTGCCCTTGGGGCCATGCAGGGCACAGGGACACCCTTAGGTGCTCATGAGGACATGCAGGGCACATGAGTATCCCTGGGGCCATGCAGGGCAGAGGAACACCCTTAGGTGCCCACGAGGACACGCAGGGCACTTGGGTGCCCTTGGGGCCATGCAGGGCACAGGGGCACCCTTAGGTGCCCACGAGGACACGCAGGGCACTTGGGTGCCCTTGGGGCCATGCAGGGCACAGGGGCACCCTTAGGTGCCCACGAGGACACGCAGGGCACTTGGGTGCCCTTGGGGCCATGCAGGGCACAGGGGCATCCCTAGGTGCCCATCCAGCCATATGAAGCCTCCAAGCACCCTTAGGCACCTACATGCTTTTGTGGCACACACCAACACCCCTGGATGCCCACCCTGTGGGTGCCTCCCACACCCAGCAGACCCTTTCCCTGCCCTTCCACACGCCCGCGGCATGGTGCCCGTGCAGCAGTGCCCATGCAGCGGTGCCCATGCCGTGTCAGGCTGCACAGCTGTGCCCAGGCCAACCTCTTGATGTTCAACAAGGCCAAGTGTAAGGTCCTGCACCTGGGTCGGTGCAATCCCAGGCACAGCTCCAGGCTGGGTGGGGAATGGCTGAGAGCAGCCCTGAGGAACAGGCCCTGGGGGTCTGGGGTGAGGAAAAGCTCAACCTGAGCCTGCAGTGTGAGTGCAGCCCAGACAGCAACCCTGTGCTGGGCTGCAGCAAGAGCAGTGTGGGTACAGGGCAAGGGAGGGGATTCTGCCCCTTGGCCCTGCTCAGACTCCACCTGGAGCCCTCTGTGCAGTTCTGGAGCCCCCAGCACAAGAGGGACATGGAAGTGTTGGAGCCAGCCCAGAGGAGGGCCACGAGGATGGTTGCCCAGGGAGGTTGTGGCTGCTTCCTCCCTGGAGGAGTTCAAGGCCAGGCTGGATGAGGCCTTGGGCAGCCTGCTCCAGTGGGAGGTGTCCCTGTCTAGGGCCGGGGGTTGGAGCTGGATGATCCTTGAGGTCCCTTCCCACCTAGACCATTCTCTGGTTCTCTCTGCCCCACAGTCTCCTGCCTACACCCTGGTGTGGACGCGGCAGAACCATGGCACTCTGCCGCCTGGCGCCGTGGACTTCAATGGCATCCTGACCCTGCGGCGCGTGCGCCCCGAGGACGCTGGCATCTACGTCTGCACCGGCTCCAACATGCTGGACATGGACGAGGGCACTGCCACGCTCTACGTGCAGGGTGAGCCCCGCTGCCAGGGGGCAGGCACGCTTGCTATGCCCACATGTCAGGGACACAAGTGTGCTCAGTGCCCAGCTCAGGAGTGATGGGCACTCTCGACACCCAGATGCCAGGGAAACAGGTATACTTGGTGCCCAGATCAGGGAGTGGTGGGCACTCTCGACACCCAGATGCCAGGGGAACAGACATGCTTGGTGCCCAGATCAGGGAGTGGTGGGCACTCTCGACACCCAGATGCCAGGGGAACAGACATGCTTGGTGCCCAGATCAGGGAGTGGTGGGCACTCTCGACACCCAGTTGCCAGGGAAACAGACATGCTTGGTGCCCAGATCAGGGAGTGGTGGGCACTCTCGACACCCAGATGCCAGGGGAACAGACATGCTTGGTGCCCAGATCAGGGAGTGGTGGGCACTCTCAACACCCAGATGCCAGGGGAACAGACATACTTGGTGCCCAGATCCTGGAGTGATGGACACTCTCAACACCCAGATGCCAGGGGAACAGACATACTTGGTGCCCAGATCCTGGAGTGATGGGTACTCTCGACACCTGTATGCCAGGGCAACGTACATGCTTGGTGCCCATATTCTGGAGTGATGGGCACTCTCACCAGCTGGATGCCAGGATGCCAGGCATGCTTGGTGCTGTGATGGTTTGGAAATCCCCCAGTCTGGACTCAGCAGCTCTGGGAGCTGAAGGAAGCTTTGCCCTGACAGCTCAGCGCAGGGTCCGGGCAGCTGCTCAGGATCCACACAGCTGCAGGCAGAGGTAGGCAGGTCAAAGGCAGTGCAGACACACAGCAGCCCCCAGAGCCTGAGTCGCTAGCAGGGGCTCCCCACCGCCCTTCCACCTTCCCCTGCCCCTCACCTGAGCCCAGGTCTTGCCTTGTGTTTAAGGCAGTGTGGAGGGTCGGCCGGGGGGGGGTCAGGAGGCAGGTGGAATAGTCACCCAGTGGGCAGGTTAGGTTAGGTGAAGTTAGGTTAGGTTAGGTTAGGTTAGGTTAGGTTAGGTTAGAGAGAGAAGCTCAGCCCAAAGCCCAGGCAGTGACTCTGTTACCTGTGTTTGTGTTCTTGCTCTTACCCATCTCAGCAAGCCTGTGAGTGCAGCAGACATCCCCACTGTGTGCCCGTCACAGCCTGCAGTCCAGTTCTCCTCACCAAAACATTCTAGCCAGCTTCAAACAGGCACAGGTGCCCAGAGCCAGGAGGGACAGGTGCTCTCAATGCCCATATGCCAGCGCAGCAGACATGCTTGGTGCCCAGATCCAGGAGGGACAGGCGCTCTCAATGCCCATATGCCAGCGCAGCAGACATGCTTGGTGCCCAGATCCAGGAGGGACAGGCACTCTCAATGCCCATATGCCAGGGTGAAGGGCATGCTCAAGTGTCTAGACACTGGGCGAATGCTTGCCAGCCATAGCCAAGAGTGATGGGCATGCTCACTGCCCAGATGCCACAGTGATGGGCACACTCAGTGCCCAGACAGTGAGGCAATGGGCATGCTCACTGCCCAGATGCCAGGGTGATGGGCACATTTGGTGCCAGATGCCAAGACAATGGGCATACTTGGGGCTCATACACTGGGGTAATGGGCATGCTTGGTGCCCAGACACAGAAGTGATGCATGCACTTGGTCCTTAGATGCCAATATGGTGGGCACCCTCTGTACCGTAATGGGCACCCACTTGGTGCCCAAATGCTGGAATAATGGGTGCACTTGGCACCCAAATGCCAGGGTGATGGGCACATTTGCTACCCATTCACCCTGGCTACTGGACAGGCTCGCTGTGCCCAGCTGGCAAGGGTGATGGGCTCACTGTGTGTCCAGACTCTGGGGCGCTGGACATGCTGAGTGCACAGACATCAGGGTCAGGAGCACACTTGGTGCCCAAATGCTGGGCATGGTGCCCAGAGGCCCTGGACAGGCTCACTGTCCAGATACTGGGGGTGATGGGCTGGCTCAGCAGCCAGATGCCAGTGTGATGGGCATGAGCTGCCTGGAGTTGGTGAGGATGTTCACCTCTCATAGCCTGGGAGCAGTGGCAGTGCTTGCTGCCCAGGTGCCATGGTGATGGGCATGCTTGGTGCCCAGATGCTGAGGTGATGAACACACTCAGTGCCTAGGTGCCAGTACAGTAAGCACTCTCACCACCCAGATGCCAGGGTGATGGGTACTCTTAGTGCCCAGGCACCCTGGCAGTGGGCAGGCTTGCTGCCTAGATCTCTCGGGCAATGAGTCGATGGTGCCCAGACACCAGAGCTGCGGGCACTCTCAGCACCCAGATGCCAAGGCAGTGGGTCCACTTGGTGCCCAGATGCCAGGGTGATGAACACATTCAGCCCTCAGACTGAGGTGATGAACGCTTTTGGTGCCCAAGGGTCAGGCTGATGGGCTCAGTCAGTGCCCAGGTTACAGAGCAGTGGGCAGGGTCTCTGCCCAGACACTGCAGTGGTGGGCACATTCGCTGCCCAGATGCCCTGGCAACGGACAGGCTTGCTGCCAGATGCTGTGGGTGCTTGCCTGGTGCCCAGACTCTCTGGGCACTGTCAGTGCCAAAAGACCAGGACGATGGGCACCCTTGGTGCCCAGATGCAGGAGTGATGGGCACACTCCCCTGAACCTTGTGCCCTCTTGCAGCTCCCTCGAAGACTCAGATGTTTTATGGCCCTGTGGAGTTCATGGAGGGGCACAGACCTGGTGAGTCACCACTGAGGGGCCCGGGGGGTCCCTGCACCGCCCCATGCCCACTGCATGCTTAGGCTCCACTGCGCACCCACTGTGCCAGCTGTGCCACGCCGACCCCCTGCTTCCCACCACCCCCACCGCCTGGGGCCAGCACCGTGGTGGGAGGTGCCCAGCACACCCTGAGCCCTCCACCCCGCGTCTCACTGCAGCTGGCACCACCGCCCCCACCGCCACCGTGGAGCCGGCGCAGCTGAGCGTGGCACCTGGGCAGCCGGCCGAGTTCCGCTGCCTGGGCACCGGCAACCCCCCGCCCACCCTCGAGTGGCTCGGTAGGTGCCCGCTGGGTTTGGGAGGGGGGATGTTGGCACCGGGTTTGGGGACACAGTGACCAGGGATGACCCTGGCTCGTGTTCTGCCACAGGCTCACTGCCGCCGCGGGCAGTGGTGCAGGGGGGGACGCTGCACATCGGAGCCGTGGAGCCTGCTGACGAGGGGCACTATGCCTGCCGGGCACACAGCAGCGCTGGGCAGCACACGGCAAGGGCCTTCCTCCATGTGCAAGGTGAGCAGAGTTGACATCATCATCATCATCATCATCTCTGCCAGCTCCATCTTCCACGCTGTCCCGTGATGATTCAGGAGCCTCCCTGGGCAGCCTGTTGCAGTCTCTCCACACCTTCACATGTGGACCTTTGTTGTTTCTTTGAGGGGAGGCTGAGGGAGCTGGGGGTGTGCAGCCTGCAGCAGAGGAGGCTCAGGGCAGAGCTCATTGCTGTCTGCAGCTGCCTGCAGGGAGGCTGTAGCCAGCTGGGGTTGGGCTCTGCTGCCAGGCAGCCAGGGACAGAAGAAGGGGACCCAGGCTGAAGCTGTGGCAGGGCAGGTTGAGGCTGGATGTTAGGAGGAAGTTGTTGTCAGAGAGAGTGATTGGCATTGGAATGGGCTGCCCAGGGAGGTGGTGGAGTCTCTGTGGCTGGAGGTGTTGAAGCCAAGCCTGGCTGGGGCACTGAGTGCCATGGTCTGGTTGGTTGGGCAGGGCTGGGTGCTAGGTGAGGCTGGCTGAGCTTGGAGCTCTCTTCCAACCTGCCTGATTCTGTGATTCATCTCTGGTGTCCCCATCAGCCCCATCACCTCCATCACTCATGCCACCTCCATGATTCATGCCACCTCCATCATCCCCACTGCCCCCACACTCGGTGGTGCCACTCTCACCCCTGTCTCTACAGGGCCTGGTGGTCCCCAGGTGCAGGTGAGCCCAGAGCGGACAGAGGTGCAGGAGGGGTCCACTGTGCGGCTCTACTGCCGCGTCTCAGGGTCACCTACTGCCACCATCACCTGGGAGAAGCAGGGGGGCACCCTGCCACCACAGGTGAGCTGCCACCAGCACCCATGGGTGCTCTGGGGAGGGGTGTGGGTGCACAGAGGTGCCACTCACACCCACCCCCCTGCCGCAGTCCCGCGCCGAGCAGGGTGACATCGCCACGCTGGTCATCCCCACTGTGACACCCGCCGATGGTGGCATCTACCTCTGCGTGGGCACCAGCACCGCTGGCATGGCCCGTGCTGCCATCGAGGTGGCCGTGGTGCCAGGTGAGGCAGGTGGGGCACGCCACCGTGGCTCAGGGATGGTTTGGGGTGGGGCAGGGAGCCACAACCCACCGCGTGTCCCCGGCAGGGATGGCAGCGCCCGTCCGCATCGAGTCCTCGTCCCCCTCTGTCACCGAGGGCCAGACCCTGGACCTCGACTGCGTGGTGGCAGGACCTGGCTCCGCCACCGTGACGTGGTACAAGCGCGGTGGCTCCTTGCCCGCCGGGCACCAGGTAGGGCACAGCAGCGTGAGCAGCAGCCCAGGTCCCACCCTGTCCCACACTATGTGGCACTGAGGGTGTCCCCACCCGCAGGTTTCAGGGTCCCGGCTCCGTGTGCCCCACGTCGCGGCAGCCGATGCCGGGGAGTACGTGTGCCGCGCCAGCCTGGGCGCCAGCGTCCGCGAGGCCTCCGTCGTTGTCACCGTTGTGCCTGGGTCCAGCTCGTCCTACGGTGAGACCAGGCTCGGTGGCACCGGTGGGGACACGCTGGGCCCAGGCAGGTGATGACAGCTCCGTGCCCCTCCTCGCAGGGCCATCGGCTTCAGGTGTCCCTGTCCGGATCGAGGCCTCCTCGTCCACCGTGGCGGAGGGACAGAGCCTGGACCTCAACTGCGTGGTGGCCGGGCAGGGACAGGCCACTGTCACCTGGTACAAGCGAGGAGGCTCTCTCCCGGCCAAGCATCAGGTAGGGGACACCACAGGGGGATGTCACCAAGGCCATGGGAGCTGGGTTGACTCGAGGCTCCTTGCAGTCTCTGGTGGCAACATGCCAGCCCAAGTGGCCTCATGCAAGCCCAAGTGGCTCCATGCAAGCTGAGGTGCCCTTGTGCAAGCTCAGCTGGCCTCATGCAAACCCAGGTGCCCTCATGCGAGCTCAGGTGGATCTGTGCAAGCCCAGGTGGCTCCATGCCAGCTCAGGTGGCCTTGTAGTAGCTCAGGTGGCTCCGTGCAAGCTCAGGTGCCCTCATGCAAGCTCAGGTAGCCTTGTGCAAGCTCAAGTGGCCCCATGCAAGCTCAAGTGGCCTCATGCAAGCTCAGGTGGCTCCATGCAAGCTCAGATGCTCTCATGCGAGGTCAAGTGGCTCCATGCAAGCTTAGGTGGCTCCATGCAAGCTTAGGTGGCTCCATGCAAGCTTAGGTGGCTCCATGCTAACTCAGGTGTCTCCATGCTAGCTCAAGCACCCTCATGCAAGCTCAGGTGGCTCCATGCTAGCTCAGGTGTCCCCTCCCCGCAGATGTCCGGCTCGCGGCTGCGGCTGCTGCAGGTGACCGCGGCCGACTCGGGCGAGTACGTGTGCAGGGTGACCAGCGGGGCCACCACCAGGGAAACCGCAGTCATGGTGACAATCCAGCCCAGCAGTGCCAGCGCCTACCGTGAGTGGGGACAGGGGGCGACAGTCCCGGTGTGGGGGAGGTGAAGGAGAGGTGAAGATGTCACCGCCTGCCACAGCACCGAGCCAAGCCTGCGCTGGTGCCCGCAAGGCGCTGCCACCATCACCAGTGTCACCCTATTGTCTCTGTCCCCAGCGCCGGCTGGCACCACCCCTCTGCGCATCGAGTCCCCCTCCTCCACCGTGGCTGAGGGCCAGACCCTGGACCTCAACTGTGTCATCGCCAGCCCCACGCAGGCCACTGTCACCTGGTACAAGCGCGGGGGGTCCCTGCCGGCCAAGCACCAGGTAGAGGACACAGGNCACATTGGGTGCTTCTGTGCTCCACAACCTCCCTGGAGATGGTTCAGGACCAGGCTGAATGAGGCCTTGAGTGACCTGTTCCAGTGGGAGGTGTCCCTGCCTATGGCAGGGGGTTGGAACTGACTGAGCTTTGGAGGTCCCTTCCAACCTAACCCATTCTGTGTCCCCAGGAGGGGAGGGTTAGGATTGACCTGCAGTGCTTTGTAAGTCTAAGTGGCCTCATACAAGGTCAGGTGGCCTCATGCAAGTCCAGGGAGCCCCCACGCCAGAACTGCTATCCCATCCAAGCCCTGGAGATCCGTCCAAGCCCAAGTGGCCCATTCAAGCCCAGGTGGTTCATTTGAGCCCTGGTGGCCCATTCAGGCCCAAGTGGTCCATCCAAGCCCAGGTGGTCCACTCAAGCCCTGGTAGTCCACGCAAGCCCAAGTGGTCCTGTGCAAGCTCTGGTGGCCCCATGGAAGGTGAGGTGGCCTTAAGTAAGCCTAGGAGCCCCCGTGCCAGCCCTGGTGTCTCCAAACAAGCTCAAGTAGCCTGTGCAAGTAGCCACTGTGGTCCATTGCATTCGGCCACCTGTGTTGTGTAACCCCATGCAAGTCCAGGTGGTCCCTGCAAGCTCAGGTGACTTCATGGCAGCCCAGGGAGCTTGTGCAAACCCAGGTGGCCATGGCAGCTCCAGTGGCCCTGTGCTAGCCCAGGTGGCCATGGCAGCCCAAGTGGCCCTGTGCTGGCCCAGCAGCCCAAGTGGCCCTGTTCTAGCCCAGGTGGCCATGGCAGCCCAAGTGGCCCTGTGCTGGCCCAGCAGCCCACGTGGCCCTGCTGTCCCCTCCGCGCAGGTGTCCGGCTCGCGGCTGCGGCTGCTGCAGGTGACCGCGGCCGACTCGGGCGAGTACGTGTGCAGGGTGACCAGCGGGGCCACCACCAGGGAGACCTCCATGGTGGTGACAATCCAGCCCAGCGGTGCCAGCACCTACCGTGAGTGGGGGCGGGGGAGGAGCGGGAGCTGAAGCGGGGGCAGGTGGCTGTGCCCTTCGTGCCCACAGCCAATCGCTCCCCGGGGAGGCCTCCCTGGGCTGCTGGTGGCCCCGGGAAGGGTCCCAGGTGCCGCTTGCCGCAGTGTCTAAGGCGTCTCTGTCCCCAGCGCCGGCCAGCACCACCCCCCTGCGCATCGAGTCCTCCTCCTCCTCATCTGCTGTGGCCGAGGGCCAGACCCTGGACCTCAACTGCGTCATCGCCAGCCCCGCGCAGGCCACTGTCACCTGGTACAAGCGCGGGGGGGCCCTGCCGGCCAGGCACCAGGTAGGGCACGTTGAGGGAGGTGTCCTTAGAGGGGGGGTGATTGGGGTGGACCTGGGCCCATGGCTCTGCGCAAGCCCATATAGCCCAAGGTGGCCCCATACAAGGTCAGGTGGCCATGTGCAAGTGCTGGTGGCCCTGTGCGAGGTCACCTGGCCCCATGCACGCCCAGGTGGCACATGCAAGCCCAAGGGACTTCGTGGGAGCCCAAGTGACCTCATGCACACCCAGGTGACCTTGTGCAAGCCCAAGTGGCCTCATGGAAGCCTCAGGTGGCCCCATACAAACCTTGGTGGTCTCTGGATGCCCAAGTGACCTCATGCAAGGCCAAGTGGCCTCATGCAAGCCCAAGGGACCTCATTGAAGTCCAAGTGGCCCCATTGAAGCCCAAGTGGCCCCATACAAGCCCAGGTGGCCCCATGGGAGTCCCAGGTGGCTTTCTATGGCCCAAGTGGCTCTCTGTGACCCAGGTGGCCCATGCGAGCCCAAGTGACACCGCTGAAGCTCAGGTGGCCTTGTGCATGCCCAGATGGCTGCGTGCAGCTGCTGCTGTCCCTGTGCCAGCTAGGGTGGCTCTGCTGAGCCCTGTGTCCCCTCCCCGCAGATGTCCGGCTCGCGGCTGCGGCTGCTGCAGGTGACCGCGGCCGACTCGGGCGAGTACGTGTGCAGGGTGACCAGCGGGGCCACCACCAGGGAGACCTCCATGGTGGTGACAATCCAGCCCAGCGGTGCCAGCACCTACCGTGAGTGGGGACCAGGAAGGCACAGAGGGACAGGCGATCGTGCCGCGGCCCTCGGCGTGACCCTCCCATCTGCGTCCCCAGCCGCCGGTGTCACCCCCCCGCTGCGCATCGAGTCCTCCTCCTCCGTGGCTGAGGGACAGACCTTGGACCTCAACTGCATCGTGGCTGGGCAGGGTCAGGCCACTGTCACCTGGTACAAGCGTGGGGAGTCGCTGCCGGCCAAGCACCAGGTAGGGGACTCTGGGGGAGCGTTTTGGGGTTAGAAGAGGGATTTTGGGGTGTTTGGAAGGCTTCATGTCCCCTCCTCACGCGTGTCACCCCCTCAGGTGTCGGGCACGCGCCTGCGCATCCCCCAGGTGACAGCAGCTGACTCGGGCGAGTACGTGTGCAGGGTGGCGTCGGGCGGTGTCACACACGAGACCTCCCTCATCGTCACCATCCAGACCGGCGCTGGCTCCTCTTACGGTACTGGGGCTGGGAGGTGACACGGGGACATGATGGGGACATGATGGCTGCCCCTGCTGACCCCATTGCCACCCCCAGCCGTCGGTGTCACACCGCCCGTGCGGATCGAGACCTCATCTGCCGCCGTCACCGAGGGGCAGACCCTGGACCTCAACTGCATGGTGGCAGGACAGGGTCACCCCCATGTCACCTGGTACCGGCGCGGTGGGGCTCTGCCTCCCAACAGCCAGGTGGGACATTGAGGAGGTGACATCACCCTGCAGGGCACAGCCCCACGTCAGGCAGCTGATGTGTCCCCAACTTGTCATCTCCCCAGGTGTCCGGGACCCGCCTGCGCCTGTCGCAGGTGGCGGTGGCGGATTCGGGGGAGTACGTGTGCCGGGTCACCCTGGGGACTGTCACCCAGGAGGCCTCTGTCATTGTCACTGTGCCCAGCAGCGCCGGCACCTATTACGGTGAGTGCGAGTGAGAGGGCAGAGCTCGGGCACAGGTGGGTGCCACCTCAGTGACCAACATCCCCTTTCCCTGTCCCCTCCAGCCTCCGGCGTGTCGCAGCCGCTCCGCATTGAGTCCTCATCCTCAGCCATCGCCGAGGGACAGACCCTGGACCTCAACTGTGTGGTGGCAGGATCCGGCCCTGTCACCGTCACGTGGTACAAGCGCGGTGGCTCCTTGCCCGCTGGCCACCAGGTAGGGCGCAGAGAGGGACCACACTGGATTCTTCCTGTCCCCTGCTCTCTGGTGCTGACGTGGCCCCACGCTGTCCCCTCCCAGGTGTCGGGCACGCGCCTGCGCATCCCCCAGGTGACGGCGGCGGACTCCGGGGAGTACGTGTGCAGGGTGACGTCGGCAGGTGTCACACAGGAGACGTCCCTCGTCGTCACCATCGATGACGGAGGCAACCCATCCCACCGTGAGTGTCACCCTTGGTGGGGTCAGGTCCCCAACGGTGCCAGGGGCCGGTGGGGACATTTACCCCCAACTCTGCCCACACAGCTACCGGCATCAGGCCCCCTGTCCGCATCGAGTCCTCGGCGTCCTCTGTCACTGAGGGACAGACCCTGGACCTGGACTGCGTGGTGGCCGGCGAGGGACAGGCCACCGTCACCTGGTACAAGCGTGGTGGATCCCTCCCAGCCAAGCACCAGGTAGGTGGGCACACAGGCGGAGTGGGGAGCAGTGGCCATGGGCGGGTGGTTGATGTCACCACCTGCTGCCATCGCGTCCCCAGGTGTCGGGGTCCCGCCTGCGGCTGTCGCAGCTCTCAGTGGCCGACTCCGGGGAGTACGTGTGCCGGGCGGACACGGGTGGCACCACCCGCGAGGCCTCCATCGCCGTCACCGTCACCTCCCGAGACAGCTCCAGCTACCGTGAGTGTGGCCACAGGCTCGCTGTGGGGAGCAGGGGGATGAGGGTGACCTCAGTGGAGCGTTTGTCCCTGCAGGTCTGCAGAGCCCTATCATCTCCATCGACCCGCACAGCATGGCAGTGGCACCGGGCGAGGATGCCACCTTCAAGTGCCGTGTCCATGACGGCGCCCAGCCTATCAACATCACTTGGAGGATGGGACCCGGCCAACATCTCCAAGGTATGATGGTCCCCAGGGTGACCTTGGCACGGTCCCCAGGGTGACCCCAGCGCAGTCCCCAGAGTGACTCTGCTGTTGATGGCTCCTCCTTGCCCAGACAATGTGAAGATCAGCAGCAATGGCTCAGTCATCTCCATCACCCGTGCCCACGTGGGCAACCAGGGCGCCTACCACTGCGTGGCCTCCAACCGCTTCGGCATCGCCAGCAGTGTTGTCAACCTCCTGGTGCAAGGTATGAGGTGGCTGAGGTGGCCCTGGCCCGGTCCTTGTATGCTTCAGATTCCTCAGGCTGGTGGTGGCCTCATCCCCATGTCCTCTGCATGCTTCAGATGTTCCTGGAGTGATGGTGCCCATGTCTCCATGCCCTGGGGTTCTGGTATCCCAACCCCCACACGGATGTCCTCCATAGGCTCCAGATGCTCCCAGGGTGGTGGTGTCCCTCCCCCCACACTGATGTCCTCCATAGGCTCCAAATGCTCCCAGGGTAGTGGTGTCCCTGTCCCCACACTGATGTCCTCCATAGGCTCCAGATGCTCCCGGGGTGGTGGTGTTCCTGCCCCTATCCACAGCCCTGTGGCTGTGCTCCACAGTGCTCCAGATACTCCCCACAGTGCTCCAGACACTCTTGGCTTGATGGTGTCCCCGTGGCCACGTCAACATCCTCAGTGGTGGTGTCCCCATCCCCATGCTGATGTCCTCCTTCTCCAGGTGCCCCCACCGTGTCGGTGATGCCACCAGGCCCTGTGACGGTGAAGGAGGGCAAGTCCCTCAGCGTGGAGTGTCTTGGCCGGGGCGAGCCACGGCCGCTGGTGCGCTGGAGCCGTGCGGGCTCCAGGCAGAAGGTGGAGCACCAAACGCTGCTGCACATGGACAGCCAGGCCATCCTGCAGGTCAGCAGGGTCACCTCGGGGTGCCACTGGGCACCACTGGGTGCTGCTGGGTGCTGCTGGGTGCCACTGGGTGCTCACCACCCAACCCGTCCCACCTCTGCCAGCTCTCACCAGCCAAGCCGGAGCATGCTGGGACCTACATCTGCACGGCACACAGCGCCCTGGGCTCGGCACAGGCGCGGGTGGACATCACCGTGGAGCCGGCGCAGCGGCACCCAGGTGCCCCCGAGGTCACCGTGCCCAACAGCGTCACCGTGGTGGCTGGGGAAACTGCCACACTGCACTGCACGGCCAGAGGTACAGGGGCGGGGGAGGAGGGTGGTGGCAGTGGGGGTGGATATCCTTCACCGTGCCCGCCCTGCCCTCACGGTGGCGGCGCTGGCATCGCCCACAGGTGACCCACCGCCGCAGATTGAATGGTCAAAGCTGCGGGCACCGCTGCCCTGGCAGCACCGGGTGGTCAACGGCAGCTTGGTCATCCCCCGAGCAGCGCAGCAGGACTCAGGGCAGTACATCTGCAACGCCAGCAGCCCCACCGGGCACACTGAGGCCTTCGTCACCCTCGACGTGGAGAGTAAGGGCGGACAGGGTGGCCCTGGGCCCCTCCTGCCACCTCCACCAGCTCTTTGCCCCTGCTGTTGCCATCGCCTGTCTTTGGCTCCTCTCCATCCTTTCACTGCATGCGGCCATCTCCACTGCTGCTCCCACCCTCTCATCAAGCCCTTCCTCATGGATCCACCTCGCTCCATCCCACACTCATCCTCCTCTCGAGCTCCACCTTCCAGCCCTTCCCATGGAGGTGTCCATCTGCTTGTCCCATCCCTGTGCACATTCATCTCTGCTTCTGTTCTGTCCTCCATCCGTCCCCAAGGGGCTCATCCACCACTCACCCGTCCCAACTCATACCTACCTCTCTGTCTCTGCCCACATCCCTACATCCACCCCTTCCTCGTGGATTCATCCATCTCACCCTCATCTTACCCTCATCCTTATCTCATCCTCATCTTATCCTCATTCTCATCCTCATGTCATACCTCATATCTCATATCTCTCTCCTCATCTTCCCTGAAACTTCCCCATCCACTCCTTCCTTGGGGATTCATCCATCACTCATCCATCCTAGATCATATCCACCTCTCCATCTCCTCTCACAGCCCTGCATCCATCCCCTCCTGGTGGATTCATGTTACTCAGCTATCCCAGCACATGCCCATCTCTTCATTTCCTAACTCCAGTCTTCCCTTCCTGCTGGATCCACCCATCCCTTCCTGCTGGATCCACCCGTCCCTTCCTGCTGGATCCACCCATCCCTGGTCCAGCTCAGCACACACCCATCTCTCCATCCGCTCTCAAACTTCTCCACACGTCCCTTCCTTGTGTGTCCACCTGCCACTTGTCCATCCCACCTCACACTCATCTCCCTGTGTCTGCTCACACCACTCCATCCACCCTCTCCTCGTGGATCCGTCCCTCTCTGGTCCATCCCAACTCACATCCTCCTTTTCATCTTCTCTCAGAGCTCTCCATTTGTTACTGTTGTGGATCTGTCCCAGCACAAGCCCACCCCTATCTCCCCCCACACTCTGCTGCTGGTGCCCTCCTTGCCCTCTTCACCCAGTCATTGCCCCCTTCACCCAGTCATTGCCCCGTTCCTTCCTCCACTGCCCTATTCCTTGCCTCATTAACCCATTCACTGCCCCTCTGCCCCACTCATTGCCCCATTAACCCATTCACTGCCCCACTCATTGCCCCATTAACCCATTCACTGCCCCACTCATGGCCCCATTAACCCGTTCATTGTCCCACTGCCCCATTCATTACCCCATTGCCACACTGATCTCCTTATTAACCCATTCATTGCCCCACTGCTCCATTCACTGCCCTCCTGCCCCATTCATTGCCTCATTAACCCATTCACTGCCCCATTGCCCCATTCTCAGTCCCATTAACCCATTCAGAGCCCCATTGCCCCATTCACTGCCCCATTAACCCATTCACTGCCCCATTGCCCCATTCAGAGTCCCATTGCCCCATTCACTGCTCCATTAACCCATTCACTGCCTCATTAACCCATTCACTGTCCCATTGCTCCATTCACTGCCCCATTCACTGTCCCATTAACCCATTCACTGCCCCATTGTGCCATTCACTTCCATTCACTGCCCCATTGCCCCATTCACTCCCATTCACTGCCCCACTAACCCATTCACTGCCCCATTCACTTCCATTCATTGTCCCATTGCCCCATTCACTGCCCCATTCACTGCCCCACTAACCCATTCACTGCCCCATTGCCCCATTCACCCCCATTCTCTGCCCCACTAACCCATTCGCTGCCCCGTTGCCCCATTCACTCCCATTCACTGCCCCACTAACCCATTCACTGCCCCATTGCCCCATTCACTGCCCCATTAACCCATTCACTACCCCCTTAACCCATTCACTGCCCCATCCTGGCCATTGCCAGGTGCTGACAGTACCAACCATGCCCACAGCTCCACCATACGCCACCAGCCTGCCGGAGGAGACCACAGTGCGTGCCGGTGACGCGCTGCAGGTGCAGTGCCTGGCCCATGGCACCCCACCACTGGACTATGCCTGGGACAAGGTCAACGGCAGCCTCTCGGCACGAGCCATGCCCCGTGCCGGCCTCCTCCGCATCAGCCCAGCGCTGCCCGCCGACGCCGGCACCTACCGCTGCCTCGTCACCAACCGCGTCGGCACTGCCGAGACCTTTGCCCGTGTGCTCGTCCACGGTGAGCCGCCACACCATGGGGCTGCCCCGCGCCAGGGGTGCCCGCTCCGCTGGGTACCATCGTGGCTTTGCATCCTGCCCAGGTGATGCCGCTTATGGTGGGGACGCCATTGGTGGTCCTTTGACGGTCCGGGTGACGCCGGGGAGCCTGGTCAGGGGAGTTGGTGGTGCTGCCGAGTTCTCCTGCAGCGTCTCTGGGGACCCACGGGCACGTTTGGAGTGGCTGAAGGTCGATGGGGAACTGCCCCCCAGCCACAGCGTGCGGGACGGGGTGCTGCGGTAAGGAGTGGGGATCAGGGGCTGGGGACACCCTGCCTGTGCCCCCCGTGGGGTCCTACCCCTGGACTGTGTCCCTGCAGGATGCCGGATCTGGCGTGGGGGGCACAGGGGGTGTACGTGTGCCGTGCCAGCGCACCAGGCAGGCAGGCAGAGGACAGGGCCACCCTAACCATCCAGGGTAGGAATGGCACCTGTGTGCCATGCATGCTGGCACCTCTCAGTCCCCATGAACACTGGCACCCTTGGACACACCACCTCCCCAAAACCAGGGGCACCCTCTGACCTGGTCCCCATGCCCATAGGCACCCTGGTACCTCTCATGTCTTCCCACACCCACATGCACCCCAGTACCTCTCTTCTCACGCCCATGGGCACCCTGGTACCCCCTATCTCTCCCAACGTCCTTGGGCAGCCTGGCTCCTCACCATGTCTTCCTATGCCCGTGGGCACCCCAGTAACCCCATCTCTCAATTCCCACGGGCAACTTGATAGCCCAAATCTCTCCTCATGCCCACAGGCATCCCAATACCCTCAATCCCTCCCCATGCTCTTGGGCAACTCTTTGCCCTATGTCCCCACACCCAAGGGCATGCTGATGCCCCACATCTGCCCATGCCCATCAGCATCTCAGTACCCCCAAATCTCCCTGCACTCATAAGCACCCCAATGCCCTCAGTCTCTCCCCACAGCTGTGGGCACTGCAGTACACCTCCATATCTCCCTGCACCCTCTTACTCCCCTTCTCTCCTCACACCCATGAGCACCCTGGTACCCTTTATCTCTTAACACCCTTGGGTGCCCCAATACCCCAAATGTCTCCCCATGACTGTGGGCACTCCAGTATCCCACATCTCTCCCCAAACCCATGAGCACCCTGGCACCCACCCACATCTCTCCCCATGCCCATGGGCCCCCCAACACCTCTGATCTCTCCCCATGCCCATGAGTATCCCTACATCCCAAATCTCTCTCCGTGCCCACAGCCACCACCCCGCAGTGCCCTCAAGCACCCTGTTTCTCCCCATCCCTCTGGCCCCTCAGCCTGTGATGCCTCCTCCGTGCCAGGAGGGCACCCCAAGACCCTGTTGTCCTCCTCCAAGCTCTCCCCAGGGCCTTGATCAACATCCGGACAGCAGTGCAGACGGTGCTGGCAGGCACAGCGGTGGAGCTGGAGTGCCTGGGCTTGGGTGAACCTCGTCCCCACGTCACCTGGAGTAAAGTGGGGGGTCGCATCCGCCCTGGGGTGCTGGTCCGGGGGGGCACCCTCACCATCGAGCAGGTGGAGCGGGCGGACGCCGGGCAGTACCGCTGCACTGCCACCAACGCCGTGGGCACCGTCCAGTCCCAGGTCATCCTCCACGTGCAAGGTGAGGGCTGGGGCGTGGAGCTGAGGGGCAGGGCACACACGGTGTCACCGTGGGGGTGATGACACCTCGGTGTGCCCCCAGCCACCCCCCAGATCGCTGGGCAGCCGGAGGTGAAGGAGGTCTCGGTGGGTTCTGCGGCTGTTTTGCCCTGCTTGGCATCTGGCTTCCCTGTGCCAGAGATCACCTGGAGCAAGGTGAGCTGAAGGGAGGCACCCTTGGGCAGTGTGCAGGTGGCACCAAGGTGGGTGGGATGTTGCACTAATGGAGGGCAGAGGGATCTGGCCAGGCTGGCTGGATGGGCTGAGGTTAGTGGGATGAGGTTTAACAAGGTCAGTTCTGGGCTCCTCAATTGCAGAGAGATGTTGAGGTGCTGGAAGGTGTCCAGAGAAGGGCAGCAAGGCTGGGGAGGGGCCTGGAGCACAGCCCTGTGAGGAGAGGCTGAGGGAGCTGGGGGTGTGCAGCCTGCAGCAGAGGAGGCTTAGGGCAGACCTCATTATTGTCTGCAACTACCTGAAGGGAGGCTGTGGCCAGCTGGGCTTGGGCTCTGCTGCCAGGCAGCCAGCACCAGAATAAAAGGACACAGCCTGAAGCTGTGGCAGGGCAGGTTGAGGCTGGATGTTAGGAGGAAGTTGTTGTCAGAGAGAGTGATTGGCATTGGAATGGGCTGCCCAGGGAGGTGGTGGAGTGGCCGTGCCTGGAGGTGTTGAAGCCAAGCCTGGCTGGGGCACTGAGTGCCATGGTCTGGTTGGTTGGGTAGGGCTGGGTGCTAGGTTGGGCTGGCTGAGCTTGGAGCTCTCTTCCAACCTGCTTGATTCTGTGGTTCTAAGGCCAAGGGCTGGGTCCTGCACTTGGTTCACAACAACCCCATGAAGGCTCCAGGCTGGGGGCAGAGTAGCTGGAAACTGCCCAGCAGAAAAGAATCTGGGGGTGCTGGTTGGCAGCAGCTGGAAAGGAGCCAGGGTGTGCCCAGGTGGCCCAGCCAGCCATGAGTGTCATAGCCTGGATCAGCAGTAGTGTGGCCAGCAGGAGCAGGGCAGGGATTGTCCTCGTGGATTGGGCACCGATGAGGCCACACCTTGAGTCCTGGGTGCAGTTTCGAGTTCCGCACTCTAAGAAGGACACTGAGGGGCTGGAGCAGGTCCAGAGAAGGGCAAAGCAGCTGGGGAAGGGTCTGGAGAACAGGGCTGGGGAGGAGCAACTGAGGGAGCTGGGGTGGGGTTGAGCCTGGAGAAGAGGAGGCTGAGGGTGACCTCATTGCTCTCTGCAGCTCCCTGCAAGGAGGCAGGAGCCAGGTGGGGGTTGGACTCTTGCACCTCTGTGATGGGACAAGAGGAAATGGCCTCAAGTTGCACCAGGGCAGGTTCAGGTTGGACATGAGAAGAAACTTCTTGACTGAAAGGGTTCTCAAAGACTGGCACAGAGTGCCCAGGGAGGGGGTTGAATGCCCATCTCTGGAGGTGTTTCAGAGCTGCAGATGTGGTGCTGAGGGCTATGGGTTAGCAGCAGGCTTGGTAGTTTGGACTGGATGATGCCAACCCAAACGATTCTACACAGGGGCTGGGGGGGTGGGATGGGTGGAGGGCACCTTACAGGCACTCACCCTCCCTGGCTCTGCTGCAGCTGGAAGGGGAGCTGCCAGCGGGTGCCCGGCTGGAGGGGAACGTCCTGACTCTGCCAGCCGTGCACCACGAGGACGCCGGCGTCTACGCCTGCACCGCCGCCAACCGCCGCGGCCAGGAGACAGCTTACTACGTCCTCAAGGTCCGAGGTGAGGACAGACAGCCAGGCGAAGGGGGTGGGGGCAGGGAGGGAGGTACCCTCACCCCTCCTGACCCCCGTGCCCCTGCAGAGCGCCTGGTGCCCTACTTCGGGCAGACGCCGCGCTCCTTCCTGCCGCTGCCCACCATCAAGGATGCCTACAAGAGGTTCGAGATCCTCATCACCTTCCGGCCGGACGCTGCCGATGGTGAGCACCAGAGACCCTCACCCGCCCCTGCCTGTGCCCTCTGTGGCCTCTCCATCCCTTCCTCCTCCCTTCCCTATCCATCCATCCATCCCTCCGTCTTTGCACTTGTGAATCCATCCCACATCCATCCATCCATCCATCCCAGCATCCCCCATCCATCCATCCCACATCCATCCATCCATCCCAGCATCCCACATCCATCCATCCATCCATCCCACATCCATCCATCCATCCCAGCATCCCACATCCATCCATCCATCCATCCCACATCCATCCATCCATCCCAGCATCCCACATCCATCCATCCATCCATCCCACATCCATCCATCCATCCCAGCATCCCACATCCATCCATCCATCCATCCCACATCCATCCATCCATCCCAGCATCCCACATCCATCCATCCATCCATCCCACATCCATCCATCCATCCCAGCATCCCACATCCATCCATCCATCCATCCATCCATCCCAGCATCCAACATCCATCCATCCATCCATCCATCCATTTCCCATCCATCCATCCCACATCCATCTATCCATCCAGCCCAGCATCCGACATCCATCTGTTTCTCATCCATCCATCCGTATGTCCCTCCTTTGATCCATCCATCCATCCATCCATTTCCCATCCATCCATCCATCCATCCCACATCCATGCATCCATATGTCCCTCCTTTGATCCATCCATCCATTTCCCATCCATCCATATGTCCCTCCTTTCATCCATCCATTTCCTATCCATCCATCCTACATCCATCCATATGTCCCTCCCTTCATCCATCCATCCATCCATCCATTTCCCATCCACCTGTACATCACTCTCTCCATCTATCCACTTCCTATCCATCCTTCCATCCCTCCTTCCATTTGCTAGCTGTCCATCTCCCCATCCCTCCACCCATCCATTTCCCATCCTTCCATCCATCTATCCATCCTTTTCCCATCCACCCCTCCCTCCATCCATTTCCCATCCACCTCTCCATCCATCCAAGCCTCCCTCCCATTCTCTGTCCACCCAAGCCACTTTCTTCCTTCTGGGAGGTTTCTCCTTCATCTCAGAGGTATTTTGGGGCCCCCTGGGCCATGGCCCCTGGGGTGGGCACCATCCTGCCTGACCCCTGGGCTGTGACCCTCCCCTGGGGTGGGCACCATCCCACCTGACCTGCTGCCACCCTCCAGGTCTTCTCCTCTACAACGGGCAGCGGAAAACCAGCGGTGCTGACTTCATCTCCTTCGGTTTGGTGGGTGGGCGCCCCGAGTTCAGGTGAGACCCAGGAGTGGGTGCCGTGGGAGGGAGCACACGTGGGTGCCAGCACCCACAGCCCCACGCCTCTTGTACTCCCCCCAAACGCCCAGGTTTGATGCCGGGTCGGGCATGGCCACCATCCGCCACCCAACGCCGCTGCGCCTGGGCGAGTACCACACAGTGCGGCTGCTGCGCAACCTCACCCGGGGGTCGCTGGCACTGGATGGGCACCCCCCGGTTAATGGCACCTCCCAGGTATTTGCAGGGGCTGGGGGAGGTTACTGTGTGTTGGGTGGGGGGTCAGGGGGTCAGGGTGCTGGAGGTGGTGCCCACCTGCTTGTGCCCTCAGGGGAAGTTTCAGGGGCTGGATCTGAACGAGGAGCTGTACCTGGGCGGGTACCCTGATTTCGGCGCCGTGGCCAAGACAGGCTTGAGCCAGGGCTTCATGGGTGAGTGAGGGAGCTCTGGGTGGGCACTGATGGGGGGGGGTGTCCAAGTGCTGTGTGCCCCCTGCCACCATCTGCCACCCTCTGCAGGCTGTGTGCGCCAGCTGCGCATCCAGGGGGAGGAGGTGGCCTTTGGGGACATGGACCTGCGGGCACACGGCATCACCAGCTGTCCCACCTGCCAGGACCATCCGTGCCAGGTGAGGCTTGGGGAGGGGTGATGCCCACCCGCTGCCAGCCAACGCCAGCCACGGCTGACACCTGTGTCACCACCTCCCCCCCACCCCCAGAACGGTGGTGTGTGCCAGGACGCTGACAGCGACTCCTACGTCTGCCGCTGCCCCCCTGGCTTCACTGGCAGCAACTGCGAGTACTCGCAGGCTCTGCACTGCCACCCAGGTAGGTGCCCGTCCCCTGGGGATGTCACCTCCGGGGGGTGCCTGCCCGGATGGGTTCTCACAGCTTGTCACCCTCCAGAGGCGTGCGGGCCTGATGCCACCTGCGTCAACCGGCCAGACGGGCAGGGCTACAGCTGCCGCTGCCACCTGGGCAAGGCTGGCGAGAGGTGCACCGAGGGTGAGAGTGCCCAGGATGTGGGGACAGGGCTGGCACCATCCTGAACGCATGGGCATGGGGTGGGGATGGCCCCAAGGTGATGGGGATGTGGCTGAGGACTGTCCTGGGTACAAAGGCAGAAGGTGGAGGCTGCCCCAGGGAGATGGGCATGGGGCTGGGTCCTCACTGGGGAAATGGGCACAGGGTGGGGACCACTCTGAGGATACAGGACCAGGGCTGGGATCACCCTGGGGCTATGGGCATGGGGTGGGGACTGCCATGGGGCCGTGGGCATGGATTAGGGAACACCTTGGGGAAATGACACAGAGCTGGGACCAATCTGGGGACAGGGGCATGAAGTTGGCATTGCTTTAGGAACCTGGTCATGGGGTGGGAAACATGGGGTGGGCGATGGGGTCCCCCCTTGGTGTGATGGGCACCATGAGGAAGGAGGATGGGGTCCCACCTTGGCATGATGAGCAGCATGGAGTTGGAAGATGGGGTCCCCCCTTGAGGAGATGGGGCTGGAGGATGGGGTCCCACCTGGGGGAGGTGGGCACCAGGGGGAGGGAGGCTGAGGTCCCACCCGGGGAGGATGGGCAGCTTGGGGAGGGAGGATGGGGTCCCACCCAGGGAGGATGGGCACCAGGGGGAGGGAGGCTGACGTCCCACCAGGGGGAGACCAACGCCAGCCACGGCTGACACCTGTGTCACCACCTCCCCCCCACCCCCAGAACGGTGGCGTGTGCCAGGACGCTGACAGCGACTCCTACGTCTGCCGCTGCCCCCCTGGCTTCACTGGCAGCAACTGCGAGTACTCGCAGGCTCTGCACTGCCACCCAGGTAGGTGCCCGTCCCCTGGGGATGTCACCTCCGGGGGGTGCCTGCCCGGATGGGTTCTCACAGCTTGTCACCCTCCAGAGGCGTGCGGGCCTGATGCCACCTGCGTCAACCGGCCAGACGGGCAGGGCTACAGCTGCCGCTGCCACCTGGGCAAGGCTGGCGAGAGGTGCACCGAGGGTGAGAGTGCCCAGGATGTGGGGACAGGGCTGGCACCATCCTGAACGCATGGGCATGGGGTGGGGATGGCCCCAAGGTGATGGGGATGTGGCTGAGGACTGTCCTGGGTACAAAGGCAGAAGGTGGAGGCTGCCCCAGGGAGATGGGCATGGGGCTGGGTCCTCACTGGGGAAATGGGCACAGGGTGGGGACCACTCTGAGGATACAGGACCAGGGCTGGGATCACCCTGGGGCTATGGGCATGGGGTGGGGACTGCCATGGGGCCGTGGGCATGGATTAGGGAACACCTTGGGGAAATGACACAGAGCTGGGACCAATCTGGGGACAGGGGCATGAAGTTGGGAAACTTCTTGGAACCTGGTCATGGGGTGGGAAACATGGGGTGGGCGATGGGGTCCCCCCTTGGTGTGATGGGCACCATGAGGAAGGAGGATGGGGTCCCACCTTGGCATGATGAGCAGCATGGAGTTGGAAGATGGGGATTGAGGAGATGGGGCTGGAGGATGGGGTCCCACCTGGGGGAGGTGGGCACCAGGGGGAGGGAGGCTGAGGTCCCACCCGGGGAGGATGGGCAGCTTGGGGAGGGAGGATGGGGTCCCACCCAGGGAGGATGGGCACCAGGGGGAGGGAGGCTGACGTCCCACCAGGGGGAGACAGGCAGCAGGGGGAGGGAGGATGGGGTCCCACCGGGGAGATGGGCATCAGGGGGAGGGAGGATGGGGTCCCATGGGGCAGGTGAGCAGCAGGGGGAGGGAGGATGAGGTCCCACCGGGGCAGATGGGCAGCAGGTGGGGGGTGGATGGGGTCCCACGGGGCAGGTGGGCAGCAGGTGGGGGGAGGATGGGGTCCCACGGGGCAGGTGGGCAGCGTGGGGCTGGAGGCTGAGGCCCCACCAACCCAGCACCGGTTTGGGTGTGGCAGGCGAGCTGGTGACTGTGCCATCCTTCAACGAGGGGGGAGCCTTTGTGGCCTACCCACCCCTCACCAACGTCCACCACGAGCTGCGGGTGGAGGCCGAGTTCCTGCCGCTGGCACCCGATGGGCTCCTGCTCTTCAGCGCGGGCAAAGCTGCCCCCGTGGAGGACTTCGTGGCCCTGGCCATGGTGGGAGGGCATCTCGAGTTCCGCTACGAGCTGGGCTCAGGTGAGCTGGCACCGGGACGTGGCCTTTGGTGGCACTGTGGTGGGGCCGGTGGCACCGGGGGGGTGTGGTGGCAGCGGGGTCCACGGGTATGGGGGGGGTGACCTGGCATTAGGTGTCACTGCAGTGGAGCCCATTGGTGCCTTGGCATCAGGAGGGTCTCTTCATGTCACTGGAGTCCCAAAGCATCACCAGGATCTGCTGGCACTCTTAGGGTCCTCAAGTGTCACCAATGTCCCCTGGCCTCGTGGGAGTCCCAAGGAGCTGCAAGGTCCCTGGGCATCCCTGAGGGCCCCCTGCCAGCATCACTGGAGTCTTCTGGTGTCACTTGGGTCCCCTGGCATCATATTACTGTGGTCCCTTGGGGACACTGGCATTGCTGGGCAGCACCAGGACCCCTGGGCATCTCCAGGGTTCCCTGGCACCAGTGGTGCCCTGATGTGTCACCAAGATGCCCCTGATGTCACCAGGGTCCCTTGCCATCACATGCCTGAAGTCCCATGCCATCTTCTGAGTCTCCAGGCACTGCCAATGTCCCTGAGCATCACTGTCACACCAGTGGGGTCCATTGGCATCTCTTTAGTCCGCAGGTGCCACCAGGGTCCCTGGGTGTCAGTGGAGCCCTCTTATATCCTCTGTCACTGCTGGAGTCCCCAAGCACCACCAGAATGCCCCAGCGTAAGGCAGGCTACCTCCTTGGTCCCCAGGCATCCCTGGTGTCCCTTGCTGCCACCAGCGTCCCCTTAGCATTACTGAGGTCCCCAAATGCTGCCAGGGTCCCTGAGCATCGGTGGAATCCACTGGTGCCACTTGGGTCCCCTGTCACCACTGGGGGCATTCTCCAGGTCCCCAAACGTCCCTGGTGTCACTGAGGGTCCCCTGTCATCACTGAGGTCCCCGAGTGTCACTGTCATCCCTTGGCATGATTGAGGTCCCCAGGCACTGCCAGCGTCCCCAGGCATCACTGGGGCCGTTTGCTGTCAGGGAGGTGCCCTGGGTGCCACCAGGGTGTGGAGGCACTGCCAGTGTCCCCAGGGGTCTGTCAGGCCACTCTTTGGTCCCCTGGCATGGCTTTGGTCTCCAGGTGTTGCCAGAGTCTCCAGGCATCGCTGTCACAGCACCAGGCTCCTCTGTCACCTCTGGCGTCCTCTGCCACCACTAGAGTCCTGCAGGACTACTGGGGGCAGCCCCCAGGCGCCCAACCATCCTTGACATCCCCTCTGATGCCACCATCGTGTCCCACAGGCACAGCAGTCCTCCGGAGCACGGAGCCGCTGGCACTGGGCCGCTGGCACCGGGTGACAGCTGAGCGGGTGCACAAGGACGGGAGCCTGGCGCTGGACGATGCCACCCCGGTGAAGCGCTCCTCACCCGGCAAGAGCCAGGGCCTCAACCTGCACTCGCCCCTCTACCTGGGGGGCACCGAGCCCCCCCTGCGCCCCCCGACCAATGCCACCTTCCGGGGCTGCATCGGAGAGGTGAGAGCCCCCCCAGGACCCTCCTGTCCTGGGGCACCTCGGTGGGGTGGGGACGTGGGGGTGGCAGTGGTGTCCCCATCCCCTTGGAGGCTGCATCAGAGAGGTGAGAGCCCCCCCAGGACCCTCCTGTCCTGGGGCACCTCAGTGGGTTGGGGACGTGGGGGTGGCAGTGGTGTCCCCATCCCTTATGGGGCTGCATCAGTGGGACACCATCCCCCTCAAAAGCCTCTGCTGGGTCCCCTTGGTGAGCTGGGGACATGAGGGTGACCATGGTGTGTCCCCCCCGCTGTGGAGAGGTGAACTCCCTGTGCCTAGCCAAGCCTGTGCTGAGTGCCCCCTGCTTGGGGACGTGGGGGTGGCAGTGGTGTCCCCATACCTTCTGGGACTGCGTCAGACAGCTGAGACCCCTCCAAAGCCCTCACCTCAGGTGTTCTGAGTGGGCTGGGGACATGGAGGTGGCGGTGATGTCGCTGTCCCCTCTGGGTTTGTATTAGAGAGATGAGACACCTCCCCCCCCACCCTGTGCTGGGTCCTCTCAGTGGGTTAGGGACACAGAGGTGACCATGGTGTCCCCATGCCCTCTGGGTCTGTGTAAGAGAGGTGAGACCCCTCCCAAAACCCCCTATGCTGAGTGCCCTCTGCCTGGGGACATGGGGGTGGCAGCGATGTCCCTGTCCCCTCTGGGGCTGCAGAAAACTCTGCTGTCATGGGTCACCTCAGAAGGTTGGAGACTTGTGGGTGACCTTGGTGTCCCCATCCCCTCTGGGTCTGTAGTAGAGGTGAGACCCCACCCTGTGCTGGTCCCCTAAGTGGGTTGGGGACATGGAAGTGACCTTGGTGTCCCCATCCTCTCTGGGTCTGTATCAGAGTTGAGACCCCCACAAACTTCCCTGAGTGGGTTGGGGACATGGAGGTGACCTTGGTGTCCCCGTCCTCTCTGGGTCTGTAGTAGAGGTGAGACCTCCCAAAGCCCCCTGTGCTGATCCCCTCAGTGGGTTGGGGACATGGAGGTGACCTTAGTGTCCCCATCCCCTCTGGGTCTGTATCAGAGTTGAGACCCCCACAAACTTCCCTGAGTGGGTTGGGAACATGGAGGTGACCTTGGTGTCCCCATGGCAGGTGTCCATCAACGGGAAGAAGCTGGATCTGTCCTACAGCTTCCTGCGCAGCCGAGGCGTGGGGCAGTGTGGGCAGAGCTCTCCCTGCCTGCGCTCTGCCTGCCTGCATGGGGGCCGCTGCCTGCCCCTGCCCACGGGCACCGCTGCCTACCGCTGCCTCTGCCCGCCCGGCTACAGCGGTGAGCGCTGGGTGGGCACGGGATGGGCTTGTGTGAGCATGGAGTGGGCATGTGTGGGCATGGGGTGGGCATATGTGGGCATGGAGTGGACATGTGTGGGCATGTGTGAGCGTTGGGCGGGCATGTGTGAGCATGGAGTGGGACTATATGAGCATGGAGTGGGCATATGTGAGCATGGAGTGGGCATGTGTGGGCATTAGGCAGTCATGTTTGGGCATGGATTGGGACTATGTGAGCATGGAGTGGGCATATGTGAGCACTGGGCAGGTATGTGTGAGCACACATGGACATGGAGTGAGCACATGTGGGCATGTGTGGGCATGGAGTGGGCACATATGGGTGTGGGCACTTATGGACGTGGGGCAGGCATGTGTGGGCACACATGGGCATGAACTGTGTGCATGTGGGCATATGTGAGCACATGGGTGTGGAATGGGCACATATGGGCATGGGGCAGGCCTGTGTGGACGCTTATGGGCACGAAGTTGGTACATGTGGGCATGTGTGGGCATGGGGTGAGAATGTGTGGGCATGATTTGGGCACATGCACGCATGAGATCAGCATGTGTGGGCACGTGTGGGCATGGGGCAGGGATGTGCGGGCATGATTTGGGCACATGGCATGGGGTGGGTGTGTGTGAGCACACAGACGTGCATGAGCACGCACACTGGCACGCACACTGGCACGCACGGGGCACACAGGTGCCTGGCAGGCAGGCACAGGCAGACTCTGCATGTCTGCTGGGCAGGTGTGAGCAGTGCATGTGCAGCTGCATGCAGACAGGTGCACTGTGCATGTGTGTGCTGCCTGCAGCGTGGGCACTGTGCGGGCACGCAGGTGTGCTCTGTGCCCGTGTGTGCATGCATGGCAGGCAGCCACGTGCACTGCATGTGTAAAGATGTGGCCTGTGCATGCATCTGTGCTGTGCACCCATCTGCCCTGTGCATGCCTCTGCTCTGCATCTGCACGTGTGCTGCTGCACACCTGCACTGCGTGTGCATGCATGCACTGCACCTGTGTGTGCATTGTCTGCGTGTGCTGTGCATGGGTGTGCGTTGCACAGGTGCAGCTTGCACCTGTGCTCTGCATCTGCATGAGTGCTGCCTCAGGCCTGCACTGCACCTGTGTGTGCATTGCCTGTGTGCTGTGCATGGGTGTGCATTGCACACACCTGTCTGCATGTGCGTGCAGCTTGCATGTCTGCTCTGCATGGGTGCTGCCTCATGCCTGCTCTGTGTGCATGCCTGCACTGCACCTGTGTGCAGTGTCTGTGTCTGTGTGCAGCTGGCACCCGTGTGCTCTGTGTGTCTGGTGTGCCATGCCAGTGTGCTGGGCACGCACCACCGGGGGTGCCTTCCCCGCTGGTGCCACCCTGCTGTCCCCTCGGTGTGCCCAGGGCCACGCTGCGAGCGGGAGGAGGACGCCTGCCTGCACCACAACCCCTGCCTGCACGGTGGCACCTGCAAGGACAGCACCTGCCTCTGCCCACCCGAGTACACCGGACCCTACTGCCAGCACAGTGAGTCAGGGCACAGGTGGGGACGCCTGGGGACACGGAGGGGGCACAGATACCCATCCCCAACCCCTCTTCCCTCCCAGGCTTGGCGCTGGCAGAGCTGGAGCAGGAGTGGCAGGAAGGCAGCGGGGGCGGTGGTAGGTCATTGGGCATCCATTTTTCCACCCCTTTTGACACCCAGAAGCCGTGCCCTGGGCATGGCAGCTGGGTGGGACCCCCCTCGGGACCCCCCCTCGGGACCCCCCTCACCCCCCTCTCCCCACAGACTCCCCTGGACAGTTCAGTGCTGCCTTCCGGGACGGCTCCTACCTGGCCCTGCCTGGATACCTCTTCCCCCGCGGGTGAGTGACCGCAGGGACAGGGCACCCTCAGCTGGGTGCTGCACCCATGCCTGCAGCGTGGCACTCTGCCTGTGGTGCTGCAGCTTCTGTCATGGCACTGCAACGCTGCCCACAGTGTGGCACCCATCACAGCCTTGCACACATTGCAGCCTTGCACCCATCACATCCTTGCAGATGTCACATCCTTGCAGTCATCACAGCACTGCACCCATCACAGCACTGCACTCATCACAGCCATGCACACATTGCAGCCTTGCACCTATCACATCCTTGCACCCATCACAGCACTGCATCCATCACAGCGCTGCACCCATCACAGCACTGCACCCCTCACAGCACTGCACCCATCACAGCATTGCACCCATCACAGCACTGCACCCCTCACAGCACTGCACTCATCACAGCCATGCACACATTGCAGCCTTGCACCTATCACAACCTTGCACCCATCACAGCACTGCACCCTTGCCCTGGTGCTGAACCCCTGGCAGTGCTGCAGCCTTTGTGGGTGCCGCACCCTGCCCACTGCATGGCACTCTTCCTTCTGACGGCACTGCACCCTCCTGCAGCACTGCATCCATTGCTACTTGGCTCCCTTCCTGGAGTGCTGCACCCATCGTGGCATTGCTTCCTCCTGGGTTGCTGCACCCTTCCTCAAGGTGCTGCACCCATCATGGTGTTGCACCCTCCTGGGGTGCTGCACCCATCGTGCCACCTGCCCTTCTCAGGGTGCTGCACTCACCGAGCCATTGCATCCTCCCTGAGGTTCTGCAGCCATCATGGCATGGCACCCTCTGGCTTGCTGCACCCCTGGCACCACTGCAGTCCTCTCGGGGTGCTGCATTCTTCCCAGGATGCACCCATTGCACCCTCCCTAGGGTGCTGCACGTGTCATGGCATTGCACCCTCTGGGTTGCTGCACCCTTGGCACCACTGCATCCTTCTTGGTGTGCTGGCTCCCTTCCCAGGTGCTGCCCCATGGTACTCGCTGTGCCCTTCCCAGGTGCTGCACTCCTCCTGTTGTTGCAACCTTCCCAGGGTGGTTCTCCCACCCTGAGCTGTTGCCCCCTCCCCAGGGTGCTGCCCCCACCCCAGGGTGCTGCCCCCAGCGAGCCCCCTCCCCTCTCTCCTTGCAGCCCACCCGAGGCAGCCGAGACGATGGAGCTGGAGCTGCGGACGGGCAGCAGCGACGGGCTGCTGCTGTGGCACGGGGCGGTGAGCAGGGAGGAGTGGGCACCACCAGGGCGGGCACCGGGCGCTGAGTGCCCTTAGGGTGAGGGTTGGGCTGCCTCTCAACCTGCTCACCACCCCACTGCACCCACAGGAGCCCAGCGAGGGTGGCAAAGCCAAAGACTTCCTTGGCCTCGGTTTGAAGGATGNGGTGGGGGCAGGGTGGGGGGCAGGGTGCAGGTGCTGATGGCTCCTGTGCAGGGAGGGCCAGCGTGGGCTGCTGCAGGTGGACGGTGAGGAGCCGGTGAGCGGGGAGTCACCAGGAGCCAACATCATGGCCAACACCCAGGGCAGCATCTACGTGGGTACGGTGGCACCTGGGGGACANCCTCTCTCCTTGCAGCCCACCCGAGGCAGCCGAGACGATGGAGCTGGAGCTGCGGACGGGCAGCAGCGACGGGCTGCTGCTGTGGCACGGGGCGGTGAGCAGGGAGGAGTGGGCACCACCAGGGCGGGCACCGGGCGCTGAGTGCCCTTAGGGTGAGGGTTGGGCTGCCTCTCAACCTGCTCACCACCCCACTGCACCCACAGGAGCCCAGCGAGGGTGGCAAAGCCAAAGACTTCCTTGGCCTCGGTTTGAAGGATGGGCATCTGGTGTTCAGGTGAGAGGGCGACTTGCTGTCACCCAAGGGTGCCCTGTGTCACCCAGGCATGCTTCGTGCCACCCAGGGGCATCCCCTGCGCTGAGCCTGTGGCATCCTTGCAGCTACCAGCTGGGCAGTGGCGTGGCCACCATCATGTCTNAAGGAGGGGCATGGGCTGGGGCTGTGGAGTGGGGCTTGAGTGGGCATGGGATGGATAGGGGATGGGCATGGGGTGGAACGTGGGATGGGCATGGGGTGGGACACAGGATGGGACACCAGATGGGATGCTGGGTGGACGTGGGGTTGACAAAGAGTGGGGCACAAGTTGGGACCCAGGATGGGACATGTGGTGGGACACAGGCCAGGAGATGGGAATGGGCACGGGAGGGTGACAGGATGAGACTTGGGATGGAACCCAGGTCAGGACAGGGGAGGGGACACAGGGCAGAACACTCCATGGGGTGTGGGGTGGGACATATGCTGGGACAGGAGACCAGGGATGGAAACTGGGTGGGACGTGGGATGGGACACGTGGTGGGATGTGGGATGGATGTGAGGTGGGACAGAAGGTGAATGTGGAGACATCTGACAGGACATGGGATGGAAACTGGATTGGACGTGGGGTGGGATGTGGGATATGAGATGGGGTAGACAAGGAGTGGAACACTTGATGGGATACAGAGTGGGACATGGGGTGGGGACTGCCTGATGGGACATGGAACTGGGATAGAAACTGTCTGGGACATGGGATGGAGGCACCTGATGGGACATGGGATGAAAACTGTCTGGGACATGGGATGAGGCACAGAATGGATGTGGAGTGGAAACTACCTGATGGCATATGGGATGGAACATGGGATGGAGAGGGGGTGGGATGTGGGGTGGGACACGTGGCTGGGGCATGGGATGGGACATGGGATGGAAACTGGATAGGACACAGGGTGGGATGTGGGATATGAGATGGGGTAGACAAGGAGTGGAACACTTGATGGGATACAGAGTGGGACATGGGGTGGGGGCTGCCTGATGGGACATGGATGAAAACTGGATGGGACATAGGATGGGACACAGAGTGGATGTGGGGGAGAGACTACCTGACAGCATATGGGATGGAACATGGGATGGAGAGGGGGTGAGATGTGGGGTGGGAGCAGTGGTTGGGGCGTGGGACGGGACACAGACTGTCCATGAGCTGGGCTGTGAGTTGGGTCACCTCATGGGACATGGGATGGCCACAGGGGACAGGACACAGACTGTCCATGAGCTGAGCTGTGAGTTGGGTCACCTCATGGGACATGGGATGGCCACAGGGGACAGGACACAGACTGTCCATGAGCTGGGCTGTCAGTTGGGTCACCTCATGGGTGTGGGATGGCCACGGGCAGGGCACACAGGACAGGACCCCGGGTGAGCTCCGTGGGTTCCTCCGTGTCTTCCGTGTCCCCACGTGTCCCTGTGTGTCCCCGCAGGTGGCGCCCCAGACCCCCGCGGCCTGACGTCGGGCAAGTTCACCGCTGGCATCACCGGGTGCCTGCGGGGGCTGGTCCTGGCCCCCGCCGGCACCCCCCGGCACCCCATTGACCTGCGGCACGGCGCGGTGGGGGGGTCCCCTGTGCCCCCCTGCCCTTCCTAAGCGCCGCCTCCCCAAAAGCCTTCTGGGGGGACTTGGCCAATGTAGCCATTTCCAAAAGACAGCCCAAAGCCCAGGCCAGCAGGACACGGTGCTTCGCTGCCCCGGGGTGATGCCGGGGGGGGGCAGGGACCCCCGAATCTGTTTACACCCCCCCACCCTACCCCACCCCACGCCGGACCGGACCCCCCCCTGCCCAACACGCACACACAGAGACTGTGGCAGGGCGGCCGGGCCGCCTGGGTGCCCCCCGGGGCGGTGGCGGCAGGGTGGGGGTGCGAGGGACAATCGGGGTGCTGGGGGGACCCCTGCTTGGGGACAGTTAATAAAGAGAGAGAGAGAGAGAGAGAGAGACAGTGACTGGTTTGGCTGTGCTGCAGGGTGGGGGTATGGTATGAATGGGGAGTGGAGGGGGTATGGTATAGATGGGGGGCGTGGGGAGTCTCCAGGTGGGGGGGGT
>WAAF01005178.1:1510-64008 GCA_013400475.1 Tricholaema leucomelas | reverse complement strand
ATGGATGGGGAGGGGGAGTATGGTATGGATGAGGGGCATGGGGGGTATGGTATGGATGGAGAGCATGGGGGTATGGTATGGTATGGATGGGGTATGGTATGGATGGGGAGGATGGCAGGATGGTATGGATGGGGAGGGGGAGTATGGTATGGATGAGGGGCATGGGGGGTATGGTATGGATGGAGAGCATGGGGGTATGGTATGGTATGGATGGGGTATGGTATGGATGGGGAGGATGGCAGGATGGTATGGATGGGGAGGGGGAGTATGGTATGGATGGGGAGTGGAGTGGGTATGGTATGGATGGGGGACATGGGGGATATGGTATGGATAGGGAGCGGGGGGCGTATGGTATGGATAGGGGGCATGGAGGTATGGTATGGATGGGGAGTGGGGGAGGGTATGGTATGGAGGAGGGGACATGGGGGGTATGGTATGGATGGGGGGGGAGTGTGTATANGGGGGGGGGGGGGGGGGGGGGGGTATGGTATGGATGGGGAAGTATGGAGGTATGGTATGGACCAGAGTGTGCGGTGTGGATGAAGGTATGGATGGTATGGATGGGTGGGTATGGTGTGGGTGGGTGTATGGGGGTGGGGGGTATGGTAGGGAGGGGGAGTATGCAGGGGTGCAGGGACGCCACGGCACAAGGACAAGGTCTGGTGATGCCAGACACTGGCAGAGGTTGAGGGTGGTGAGACACTGGCAGAGGTTGAGGGTGGTGAGACACTGGCACAGGTTTCCCAGGGAGGTTGTGGAGCACAGAAGCACCCAACGTGATCGAAGATCACGTTGGGTGCTTCTGTGCTCCACAACCTCCCTGGAGGTGCTCAGGACCAGGCTGGATGAGACCTTGAGTGACCTGTTCCAGTGGGAGGTGTCCCTGCCTATGGCAGAGGGTTGGGACTGGCTGAGCTTTGAGCTCCCTTCCAACCTAACCCATTCTGTGACTCTCTGACTGGGGGCTAGGGGGGTGCAGGAGCACCACGGCCTGAAGCCTGGGGGGGGTTGCGTGGGGGTACAGAGCGCGGCGCGGGCGGCCCACGACACTCCCACGACCCAAGCCACGCCCCACTGGGGGCGGGGAACACATAGACCACGCCCCCGGGTAGGGCGGGCTCCGCCCCCGGATATTCGCGCGTCGCAGCCCGTGACGTCTGCGCCTCGCGCCCGGGAGCGCGTCGCGTTGGTGACGATACGGAGCCTGACGGCGGCGGCGGCGGCGGCGGCGGCAGCGGGAGGGGCCGGGTGGGACCGGGCCGGGGCTGGGGCCAAAGTAGGCCCGAGCCGGAGGAGACGGCCGGGGGGAGAGCGACGGTCATGGCCCCGCGGCTGCAGCTGGAGAAAGCAGCGTGGCGCTGGACAGAGACGGTGCCGCCCGAAGCCGTGGCGCAGGAGCACATCGAAGCGGCCTATCGCGTCGGGCTGGAGCCTTGCCAGCGCGGAGCCTGCCGGTACCGCCGGGACCCCCGCCCCGGGCCCGCTCCCCTCCTTGGGGCTCACCTCCGTTATTCCCTCCGCGACCCGTATCTGAGCCCTCAGGACGCCCCAGACATCCTCCCCGCTCCGGCTTTGGGCTCTGGGGGTCCACACGTTCCTCTCTCTCGGTTTCTCAGCCCAAGCCTATGGGGGCCTCCGTGTTCCTCCCCCCGCCGTCAGGCTGGGCAAGTAACCTGCCCATCCTGGGTCCCTCGGGATCGATGGGGGTCTCCTATATTCCATCATTTGGGACCCGCATTCCCCGATATGGGATTCCCACGCTGGAGGAACAGCTTTCCTTGCCCGGCTCCTCAGATACAGAGACACCTCCGCGGCTGGGGAGGCTCCTTGCCCTGCCGGGATCCTCAGAGCTTAGGGTTCCCTCCCGGGGTTACAGGACACTTCTCGCCTGTCACCTCAACTACAGGGCACCCTCTGAGGGTTGTGCAGACCTTTTCTCCCTACCTGCCTCCTCAGTTTAAGGGGATTCCTCTCGTTGTAAGTCGTTCCAGGTGTACAGGACCTCCCCTAGACCAGTTTTAGGGTGGGCTGCTTGCCTGGCTCCTCAGATTTTAGAGCAGTCCTTTTGTGGCTGTGAGGAGCATCTCTTTCAGCCTGACTTTCTAAATGCAGGGGACCATCTAAGGGCCCTGTACTGTTCCCTGCTTCCTGTTTTTCCCCTCCTATAGTTCTCCATCTCCTTCCCTAAGGCTCCTGTGCTCTTCCCTGGGTTCCTGTTTTTCCCCTCCTATAGTTCTCCATCTCCTTCCCTAAGGCTCCTGTGCTCTTCCCTGGGTTCCTGTTTTTCCCCTCCTATAGTTCTCCATCTCCTTCCCTAAGGCTCCTGTACTCTTCCCTGGGTTCCCCTTTTCCCCTCCTCTAGTTCTCCATCTCCTTTGCCCATAACCATTCTGGGGGGGTGTAGGGGGGACCCTTTTCTCTCTCTGTCCCTTCTAATCAGCATGCTGGAGTCTCCCTTGCTTCCCCCGTAGTCATGTCCCTTCCCCCTTCAAAGGGGCAGCAGCGTCCCTTGCGTCGGGCTGACCGCTGGGGCGGGTGCTGGTTCTGCAGGAGGAACTGCCGGGGGAACCCCAACTGCCTGGTGGGCATCGGGGAGCACATCTGGCTGGGCGAGATCGACGAGAACAGCTTCCACAACATCGACGACCCCAACTGCGAGCGCAGGAAGAAGGTAGCAGCAGTGTGTGTGTGTGTGTGTGTCACAGGACCCACCCCAGGCCATCTCCCCCGTGGAGATAGGGACAGGGCAGGGGGCGAGTTCCTTACAGAACCACAGAGTGGTTTGGGTTGGGAAGGATCTTTAAAGTCATCTAATTAATTCTCTAACTCTGCCAAGGCTGCTGCCAAACTGTGGCCCTCAGCAGCACATCTCTGCCTCTCTCAAATGCTTCCAGGGATGAGGATTCAACCACCTCCCTGGGCAGCCTGGGTCAGCCTTTGAAAACCCTTTCAGTAAAGAAATGTCCAACCTGAACTTGCCCTGGGGCAGCCTGAGGCCATTTCCTCTTGTCCTGTCACTTGTTCCCTGGCAGAGGAGACCAACCCCCACTTGGCTCTAGCCTCCTTTCTGAGAGCTCTAGAGAGCAATGAGGTTTCCCTTTAGCCTCCTTCTGTCCAGGCTCAAGGATCCCTCAGCCACTCCTCACATGTACTCCAGACCATTCCCCAGCTTCGTTGTCCTTACTGGACCTGCTCCAGCCCCTCAATGCCCTTCTTACAGTGAGGGGCCCAAAACTGAAGCCTCAGGTTCAGTGCCCAGTACAGGGGGACAGTCCCTGCCTTGCTCCTGCTGGCCACACTCTTGCTGATCCAAATCAGGCTCCTGGTGGCCTTCTGGGCCACCTGGGCACACCCTGGCTCATCTTCAGGTGCTCCCAACCAGCACCCCCAGGTCGTTCTCTGCTGGGCAGCCACTGCCCCAAGTCCGGAGCCTTCATGGGGTTGTTGTGACCCAAGTGTGCCGCATCCAGCCCTTGCCCTTGTTGAACCTCTTCCTGCTGGCCTCAGCCTGTTGATCCAGTCTGGCCAGATCCCTCTGTAGAGCCTCTGACCCTCCATCAGATCAACATCCCACCCAGCTTGGTGCCATCTGCAAACTGACTGAGAGTGCCTTGATCTGAGGGGAGACCTCACTGCTGTCTGCAGCTACCTGAAGGGACATTGTGGTGAGGCTGGGGCTGGCCTCTTCTCACAGGTACTTGGAGCCAGAACAAGGGGAGTCACCCACCCTGGATGCATTTAAAGGTCGTTTGGATGTGGTGCTTGAGGATGTGGTTTAAGGTGAATCTTGTGGAGCAGAGCTCTAGGTTGGACTTGGTGATCCTGAGGGCCTTTGCCACCCTGGGTGGTTCTGTGGTCCTCTTGTCCAGGTCATTGATGCAGATACCGCACAGAAGTGGCTCTGGTTCTGAGCCCTCCATTGCCAGCAGCAGGGGTGGGTCCTGCTCCTCCACACTGACAAGCATTGCTGTTCTCTCTCTCTCTCCCCAGAATGCCTTTGTGGGCTTAACCAACCTGGGAGCCACCTGCTACGTCAACACCTTCTTACAGATGTGGTTTCTGAACCTGGAGCTGCGCCAAGCCCTCTACTTGTGTCCCAGCGAGTACGCGGCTGGAGAGGGCATCCCCAAAGACAAAGGTGGGTGGAAGCTGCCAGCAGGGGTACTTCTGCTGGCCTTCTCCTTAGAATTTCAGACACTGGCATCAGCTTTGGTCCTCCAGGCCCCTCAGGAAAGATGCTGAGGAGCTTGGAACGTCTCTCTTATGAAGAAAGGCTGAGAGGGTTGGGGCTGTTTAGGCTGGAGAAGGGCAGGCTGAGGGAGGAGCTCATCATAGAGTCATAGAATGGTTTAGGTTGGAAGGGACCTCAAAGCTCAGCCAGTTCCAACCCCCTTCTGTAGGCAGGGACACCTCCCACTAGAACAGGTCACTCAAGGCCTCCTCCAACCTGGCCTTGAACACCTCCAGGGAGGGAGCATCCACAACCTCCCTGGGCAACTTGATCAGTGCTGATCAATACTTCAAGGGTGGGTGGCAGGAGGATGGGGCCAGGCTTTGGTCAGTGGTGCCCAGTGACAGGATAAGGGATAGCAGGCACAAACTTAACCTGAGTTCCATCTCAGTATGAGGAGGAACTTCTTGAATATAAGGGTGACAGAGCAGGCTGCCCAGATTGGTGATGGAGTCTCCATCTCTGGAGACATTCCAGGCCCATCTGGATGTGTTCCTGTGTGGCCTGAAGTTGTGCCAGGGGAGGTTTAGGTTGGACATGAGGAACAATTTCGTCACTGCCAGAGTGGTCAGGCACTGGCACAGGCTGCCCAGGGAGGTGGTGGAGTCCCCATCCCTGGAGATGTTCAAGAAAGGTGTGGCCATGGCACTTGGGGACATGGTCTAGTGGCCATGGTGGTGTCGAGGACTTGGTCTTAGAGGGCTTTTCCTCCCCATACAATTCTGTGGCCTTACCTAGGTGACCTTTCCTTGGCAGGGTGGTTGGACTTGATGATTTCCAACCCCTGTGACAGTGTGAGACTGCCAGTAGGAGAAGCTGCAGCCACTTGTCCCACCTCCACACTGTTGGTTTTGAGTCCATCACCCAGCTGCTGGAGACAAAGCAACCTTTATCCAAGTTACTTCTTAAATCAAACTGATCTGCTTGGGTGGAAAGCTGAATTTGGGTTTGTTTCTTGCTGAGCTGCTTCCCAGACTGCTTCCCAGCTTAATGATGGTGCTGGGAGTGGAAGCACAGGGGTTGGAGCTGCTGTGGAGCTCCATGGCAAGGTGAAAATGTAGGTCTGTGGTATGATAAAGGCTCTCAGTGCCCTCACAGCCATGATGGCCTCCAGCCACGTCCCTTTGTGTGTGGTGTGAGCTGTAGGTGTGCTCTGGCTCAGGCCAGCTGCCTGACTCTTCCTGTTTTCATCCTGGTTTTAATGGCGTTTCACTTGTTTGGGGTAAAAAAGAAGCTGTTGCTATGGAACAATCAGCTTAAACTTCCCCGCCCCAGCTCTTGTGAGGCACTGCAGGGTGTTTATGGTTGGAGTTGATCATCTTGAGGGGCTCCTCCAACCTGAGTGACTTTCTGTTCCACCCTGTGCAGTGATTTTGCTGTCATCACTGACTTGTAAATCTCACAATGATTTAAAGCAGCTTTAACCCTGCCCCTCCCCTGCCCCCCTCATTTTCAGTCATTAAATTAACCTGACCAAAGGAAGACCAAGGGAATTCTCTGGAGCAGTCATCTCCTGCCCTGAACCAGTTGTCTCTTGCCCTCAGCTGCTGGAATCATAGAATGGGTTGGATTGGAAGGGATCTTAAAGATCATCCAGGTCCAACCCCCTGCCCCAGACAGGGACACCTCCCACTGGCCTAGCTTGCTGAAAGCTTCAGCCTGGCCTTGGACACCTCCAGGGAGAGGGCAGCCACAGCCTCCCTGGGCAGCCTGTGCCAGTCTCCTCCCACCCTCACTATCCAGAATTTCTTCCTCATCTCCAGTCTCAACCTCCCCTCTCCCAGCTCAAAGCCATTGTCCCTCAGTCTGTCAGAAGTTTTGATGTCAAGCACTGAATGTGCAGAGAGAGGAAGCTGCTTGGGGCTATGTTAGCAGAGTTTTGCCTTCTCTTTGAGTCAGTTATAAAAATAAGTCCCCAAAAGAATCCAGATCTCAATGGATGCTCCAGCAGCAGCTTACAGATAGCATCAGGAGGGCCCTGATGTTCTCAGAGCCTTCCAGCCCAAGCCCAGTGCTGCTAGCCCAGCATCTCCACTGCCAGAGACTCAAAGAATCCTACACTGGGTTGGGTTGAAAGAGACCTTAAAGATCATCCAGCTCCAGCCTCAAAGATCATCCAGGTCCAACCTCCTGCCATGAGCAGGGACACCTCCCACCAGCCCAGCTTGCTCAAGGCCTCCTCCAGCCTGGCCTTGAAAACTTCCAGGGAGGGGAAATCTACNAGGTGTTGAAGCCAAGCCTGGCTGGGGCACTGAGTGCCATGGTCTGGTTGGTTGGGCAGGGCTGGGTGCTAGGTTGGGCTGGCTGAGCTTGGAGGTTGCTTCCAACCTGCTTGATTCTATGATCCCCACTGCCAGAGACTCATGGAATGATAGACTGGGTTGGACTGGACAAGACCTTAAAGATCATCCAGCTCCAGCCTCAAAGTTCATCCAGGTCCAACCACCTGTCATGGGCAGGGACACCTCCCACCAGCCCAGCTCACTCAAGGCCTCATCCAGCCTGGTCTCGAACACCTCCAGGGATGGGATGTCCACAACGTCCCTGGGCAGCCTGTTATGACTATATGACTATATGACTCCTCACCTTCACATGTGGATCTCATAATTTCTTCACCAGATTATGAGCCCCAGACCATCTGTGAGCACCTGCAGTACCTGTTTGCCCTGCTGCAGAACAGCAAGAGGAGATACATTGACCCCTCAGGCTTTGTCAAAGCACTGGGCCTGGACACAGGGCAGCAGCAGGTAGGTTGGAGATGTGTCCCTCCACTTGGCACCCTCTTTAAAGCAGGCTCAAGGCACTATTTCTTGGTAGCTTGATCTTTCTCAGGTGGGTTGTGCTGCTTGCTACAAACACAAAGGTGCTCCAGGTCTTTCCCCTTAGTGTGGGAGGCCAGGAGGAGCCTAAGGAAACTAGGAGTTGGCTGGGGAAGGCCTGGAACCAATGGGATAGAGGTAGGTTAGGCAGTAAGAAGCCAGGTCAGACTGGGTGCTACTAGAGGTCTTTTCCAACCTTTGTGGTTCTAAGAGTCCCAGTTCTCTCAGGAAGTAGCCACTGAGAAGGTTGGTCAGGAGAAGGCTTGGGAAGGTCAGGAGGAACCCAGGGTGTGACAAGATGGGGGCAGGAGGAGGGCAGGGAGGGCCAGGAGGAGCCCAGGAACCAATGGTATGGGGAGAAGTTGGGCAAGAGGAGCACACAGGAAAGGTCAAGAAGAGCCCAGGTTATCTAGGAGGAGGCTGAGGAAGGTCAGGAGGAGCCCAAGGGGTGATGAGATGGGGACAGGGAGATCAGGAGATGCACAAGGAGTGATGAGATGGGGACAGAGTGGTCAGGAGGAGCCCAGGAAGCGATGAGATGGGGACAGGAGGGTCAGGAGGAGCCCAGGAAGTGATGAGATGGGGTGAGGAGTGTTGTCTGTGCTGTGTCAACTCCAGCTGTGAGGGTCCTTCAGCAGGTGCTTTGTGGACTGCTGGTCCCAGATGGGTAGTTCAGGGGGATTGAAGAGCCCTGGTTGGGTCAAGAGGAGCCAGCCAAGGTCCGGTGTGAGCATGTGGGGCAGAGGAGGTGCAGTTAGAGGAGGATGAGTGTCCTGTGAGGCTGTCACCAAAGCCAGAGGGCTCAGGGGAGGGGCACAGGTTGGGAATGGAATGGAATAGAATGGAATGGAATCAATCAGGTTGGAAGAGACCTCCAAGCTCATCCAGTCCAACCTAGCACCCAGCCCTATCCAGTCAGCCAGACCATGGCACTGAGTGCCTCAGCCAGTCTTTTCCTGAACACCCTCAGGGACGGTGACTCTGGCAGAGAAGCCCCAGGGCTTCCTCACGGAGGGAAGGGGACGCTGGGAGAGGCCGAAGCTCGTTTGTTTTTTGAAGCAAAGGAGAGCAAGGGTGGGACAGGAAGAGCCTGAGATGGGTGTGGGGAGCTCTGAGCCCTGTAGGAAGGCACAAATCCACGCAGCAGCTTCTCATTTTGGGGGTTGGGGGGGGCTGCTTCTCCCACCTCTGACACAAGCTGGGACAGGTCCCGTTGCGTGCTGAGCTTTGAGGAAGGAGCAGAACAGGACAGAAGCTCTGCAGGGTTGGAGGTTTGGGTTTTTTTTTCCTTCCAGAGCCCTGCAAGGAGCAGGGTAGGAGTCAAACCACCCGGAGTGGCTGGCCAGGAGCCAGATTCTCTCATGCTGGGGGCTTCAGCTCCTTTTAGGCACATTCTTTTCTTCGGTTCTCCTGCCTGCTCTTTTTTTTTTTCCCTATTCAGGGCACAGGCTGCAGTAGAGCTCAGGCTAATTAGCAGTAAATTAGCAGCGTGCTTGCAATGGGGCTTTGTGCTGCTGAGGGTTGTTTAATGGGCCTGTTTTTGTCTTCTAGGATGCTCAGGAGTTCTCAAAGCTGTTCATGTCTTTGCTGGAGGATACTTTATCCAAACAAAAGAACCCTGATGTCCGAAACATAGTGCAGAAGCAGTTCTGCGGGGAGTATGCCTATGTCACCGTGTGAGTGCTTGGCCTCGGC
The DNA here is from genome assembly GCA_013400475.1 of Tricholaema leucomelas. Classification (NCBI taxonomy): domain Eukaryota; kingdom Metazoa; phylum Chordata; class Aves; order Piciformes; family Lybiidae; genus Tricholaema lacrymosa; species Tricholaema leucomelas. The sequence goes on along the minus strand of WAAF01005178.1, from coordinate 55,263 downwards.
CAGGGAGCAGTTTGCATTCATAGATGATAAAATGCTCTGGCTTGGAAGGGACCTCCAAAGGGCATCCAGTCCAAGCCCCCCGTGCGCTCAGCAGGGATATCCTCCACTGGAGCAGGTTGCCCACAGCCCTGTCCAGCCTCACCTTGAATATCTCCAGGGATGGGTCCCAGCCACCTCCCTGGGCAACCTGCTGCAGGGTTCCAGCAGCCTCCTCGTGCAGAATTTGTTCCTCACATCCAATCTCAGTCTGCTCTGCTCTAGTTTGAAGCCATTGCCTTTGCCCTGTCCCTGCAGGCCTGTGCCAAAGTCCCTCTGCAGCCTGCTTGTAGCCCTCTTCAGGTACTGGCAGGCTGCTGTTAGATCACAGCTCACAGGATGTCAGGGGTTGGAAGGGCCAGCTCTGGCCAGCCTGATCTAGGGTAGGGTGTCCCTGTCCATGGCAGGGGGGTTGGAACTAGATGGTCCTTGTGGTCCCTTCCAACCCTGACTGATTCTATGATTCTAAGGGACCCAAAGAGCTCATCCAATGCAAACCCCTTACCAGAGCAAAACCATCCAATCTAGCTCAGGGCACACAGGAACACATCCAGACAGGGCTGGAAAGGCTCCAGACAAGGAGACTCCACAACCTCTCTGGGCAGCCTCTGCCAGGGCTCTGGGACCCTTCCAGGAGAGAAGTTCCCCCTTGTGTTGAGCTGGAACCTGCTGTGCTGCAGCTTCCATCCATTGCTGCTTGTCCTGTCCCAGGGAGCAGTGAGCAGAGCCTGTCCCCCCCTCCTGACCCCCAGCCCTCAGAGAGTTATAAACATTGATTCAATCCTCTCTCAGTCTTCTCCAGACTACGCAGCCCCAGGGCCCTCAGCCTCTCCTCACCAGGCAGTGCTGCAGTCTCCTCATCATCCTCATAGCCCTCCCTTGTACTCTCTCCAGCAGATCCCTCCCCAGAGCCTTCTCCATGCTGAGCAGCCTCAGGTCCCTCAGCCTGTCCTTGTAGCAGAGCTGCTCCAACCTCTTGATTATTTCTGTGGCCTTCCTCTGGACTCAGTCCATCAGGTCCATGAGTTTGAGGGGGATGAAATAAGCTCTCCTCACAACCCCCACAGGCAGGCAAGCCGCCAGATATGTCCCTGCCCGCGGCAGGGAGGTTGGAACTGGATGATCTTCAAGGTCTCTTCCAACCCAAAGCATTCTGTGAAGCTCTGAATGTGTTGTAAAAGGTGTTTGGCTTTTAGGTTTCCCCATTCTGCTGGTGGTGAAGTTCACCAGCTGCTCTTAATCCCTTCAGGAAAAAAATCCAGTTAAAATAATTTTGGTTGGAAGAGACCTTTAAAATCATCGAATCCAACCCTGGGCCAAGCACTGCCAGGCCACCAAACCGTGGCCCTCAGCACCTCATCTCCACAGCTTTGAAACCCCTCCAGGGGTGGGGACTTCACCATTGTCCTGAGGAGCCTGGGGCAGGCTCTGACAACCCTCAAGAAGAAATTGTTCCTCATGTCCGACCTAAACCTCCCCTGAGGCAACTTGAGGCCATTTCCTCTCATCCTGTCACTTGTTGCTTGAGAGGACACCAACCCCCACCTCACTCCAGCCTCCTCTCGGGGAGCTATAGAGAGCAATGAGATCTCCCCTCAGAGCTGTGGAGAGCAATGAGGTCTCCCCTCAGAGCTGTGGAGAGCAATGAGGTCTCCTCTCAGAGCTGTGGAGAGCAATGAGGTCTCCCCTCAGAGCTGTGGAGAGCAATGAGGTCTCCCCTCAGAGCTGTGGAGAGCAATGAGGTCTCCCCTCAGAGCTGTGGAGAGCAATGAGGTCTCCCCTCAGAGCTGTGGAGAGCAATGAGGTCTCCCCTCAGAGCTGTGGAGAGCAATGAGGTCTCCCTTCAGCCTCCTCTACTCCAGGCTAACCCTCCCGCCCCAGCTCCCTCAGCTGCTCCTCCCCATTCCTGCTCTCCAGACCCTTCCCCAGCTTTATTTCCCTTCTCTGAAGACCTGTTCCAGCCTCTCAGTGTCCTTCTTGGGAGTGAAAAAGCCCAAAACTGACCCCAGGCTTGAAGTTAACAGACCCTGTAAAGTCCTGTAGCCAGAGAACAGAGTTATCTGCCCGTGGTATTTGTTCTCAGAGCTATGGATTTCACCTCAAAACTGATGAGAGATTCTTTAGGGTGAGGGTGGGGAGACACTGGCACAGGTTGAGGGTGGGGAGACACTGGCACAGGTTTCCCAGGGAGGTTGTGGAGCACAGAAGCACCCAACGTGATCTTTGATCACGTTGGGTGCTTCTGTGCTCCACAACCTCCCTGGAGGTGTTCAGGATCAGGCTGGATGAGGCCTTGAGCAGCCTGGCAGGGAAGGTTGGAACTGGCTGAGCTTTGAGGTCCCTTCTAACCCAGCCCCTTGCAGGGTTCCAGTGCTGTGCACAAGTTGTAAGCTCCACTTTTTCCTGGTAGGTGCTGTTCTGTTTCCACCTTGCAGAGCTTTTGTGCTGTGGAGGTTTTTGACTCCCACTAACCCTGGCTGAACTTTTTTTTCCCCTCATGCTTATAGACCTCAGGGAGTCTTTTCCCGGGGAGTTCACAGGACCCAATGAACTTCTTCTCATCTGCTTTTATCTCATCTGGTTCTTTTTTTTTTCCCTCTGCTCCCTAGTTGCAACCAGTGTGGCAGAGAGTCCAAGCTCTTATCAAAGTTCTATGAGCTGGAGTTAAACATCCAAGGGCACAAGCAGCTGACAGACTGCATAACGGAATTCCTGAAGGTAGGAGCAGCTGGCTGGGGTTTGGCTATTCTTAGCAAGGTGTTTTAATTCCTTCCTTCCTCCTCTCAAAGCCTTGGAGGTCAGCAATGGGAATGAAATGATTTGAGTTGTCTCGGTGAGATGCAGCCCAGAGGAAATAGTTCTATCTCTGGAGCCGGCAAGTGAGGCTGGAGTCAAAGAGCGGCTCTGGAGCATGGGCAGGTGTTTGTGTGGAAAAAAAGCACTTCAGGCTTGCATGGTTAATTCAAACTGAGGCGGGCAGGGTGGAGGACAAATCCCCAGAGGCTAACAAAAAGCCTCTTCCTGCTTTGTCATGGATAGCACCTGAGAATGGGGCTTTTTGTGCCTGCTCTCTGGGTGCTCATCTGCATAGCAACAGCAGACATTCCCCCTCCGAAATGCCTCTCGGACGTACTGGGGAGGGCCTGGAATAGCAGCGCAGGAACAGCTGCAAGGGCTCTTCAGTCCACTTGAAAATCTGCCTAGATCTTAAGTTCAGGTCCAGCAGGCTGAAGGTCTGAGGTGTGAATTCAACTGCAAATATTTAGGCCAGAGCTAACCCCGGAGTGGCTGCCCCTGAGCTGTTTGGGCAGCAGCCTCGCAGATGCTCTCAGCAAACCCAAACCGGTTGTTCCACTTGTGGAAGGGCTGCTGTGGGAGCAGACTGGTCTGTGTGCATGCCTTCAGATCCTCAAAGGGTCAGCGTGGAGCCTGCCTGCTCCTCCTTCAAGCAAAACAACCCAGTGACCTGCTTCGGGCTGCTCCGAGGTCTCCTCCCACCTGAGCCTGCCCTCAGACCTACTCGGGCATAGGCAGCGACTCTTAGAGGGTCTGGAGGAGAGCACAGCAGTGACTCTCGGGCTGTGAGGCCAGGCTGAGAGAGTTGGGGTTGTTCAGCCTGGAGAAGGCTGCAGGGAGACCACCTGGTGGCCTTGCAGTGTTTAAAGGGCACAATCAGAGAGCTGGGGACAGACTTTTTCTCAGGGCTTGTTGTGCCAGGCCAAGGAGTGATGGTTTGAAACTAACAGAGATGGAGAGAAGGGAGAAATGTTTGACCCTGAGCATGTTGAGAGCATGGCACAGGCTGCCCAAAGGTGGGAGCTGCCCCATGGCTGGCACCATTGCAGGTGAGGCTGTTTGGGGCTCTGAGCAACCTGCTGCAGTTGCAGCTGTCCCTGCTGAGTGCAGGGGATTGGACTGGGTGAGCTTTACAGGTCCCTTCCCACCCAAGCCAGTATGTTGGTGTGGCTGAGCACAGGAATGTTGTCATCTCCAGGCTAGAATGTGGCTTTACATTAACTTGTTCCCTCCTAAAAGGATGATTTAATTCTTCTCTTATGTAAAGCTCATTGGTACAAACCAACTCAGTGAAGCAGGGAGCAAACCTGGCAGTCTGGTGAGCAGCCTGAGGAGGAGCAGTAGGGCTTGATGCAATCTCAAGTTCTCCTGAGAGCAAGAGCAACCCTGCCTTTGGGTTAGCAGTTAACAGCTTCACAGATTGCATCAAAGGTCATCTTGTCCAGCCCCCTGCAGCCAGCAGGGACACCTCCAGCTAGAGCAGGCTGCACAGGGACACAGCAACTCTGACCTTGAGTGTCTCCAGGGATGGGGTCTCAAGCACACCTCTGGGCAGCCTATTCCAGTGTCTCACCACCCTCACGGTGCAGAACTTCCTCCTCATGTCCAACCTAAATCTTTCCTGCTCCAGTTTCAAACCACTGCCCTCTGCTATCCCCACAGGCCCTTCTGAACAGTCCCTCTCCATCCTGCCTGCAGCTCTCCTTCAGATACTGAAATGCAGCTCTGAGGTCTCTCTGGAGCCTTTTCTTCTCCAGGCTGCACAGCTCCAACTCTCCCAGCCTGTCCTAATAGCAGAGGTTCTCCAGCCCTCTGATCCTTTTGGTGGCCTCCTCTGGACCCTCTCTAGCAGGTCCATGTCCCTCTTGTGTTTGGGCTGGACACAGAATTGCTGTCTACAACTACCTGAAGGGTGGTTGTAGCCAGGTGGGGTTGGTCTCTTCTCCCAGACAACCAGCAACAAGACAAGGGGACACAGCCTCAAGTTGTGCCGAGGGAAGTATAGGCTGGATGTTAGGAGGAAGTTGTTGGCAGAGAGAGTGATTGGCGTTGGAATGGGCTGCCCAGGGAGGTGGTGGAGTCTCCATGCCTGGAAGTGTTTAAGAGAAGGCTGCATGAGGCACTCAGTGCCATGGCTTAGTTGCTTAGAAGGGTTAGCTGAGAGGTTGGACTCGGTGACCCTGGAGGTGTTTTCCAACCTGGTTAATTCTGATTCTGGAAGGAGGCTGAGGGGAGGTCTTCTGACACTGCAGCTAAGGAGGCTGGAGCCAGGTGAGCAATAGGTTGGACTGGATGATCTTGGAAGCCTCTTCCAACCTGATTGATTTGATTCTATTCTATTCTGTTCTATTCTGTTCTATTCTATTCTGTTCTGTTCTATTCTATTCTGTTCTATTCTATTCTGTTTTGTTCTATTCTATTCTGTTCTATTCTATTCTGTTCTATTCTATTCTGTTCTATTCTATTCTGTTCTATTCTATTCTATTCCTCCTAACATCCAGCCTGAACCTGCCCTGGTGCAGTTTGAGGCTGTGTCCTCTTGTTCTGTCCCTGGGTGTCTGGGAGAAGAGAGACACAGCACTGCAGGTGAGGTCTCAGCAGAGCAGAGTGGTAGGCTCCCCTCTCTCGGCCTGCTGACCAGGCTGCTGCTTTAGGTGCAGCCGGATTGGAACCAGGAGCTGCTTTTGGAAAGCAGCCTGGGAGGGCAGTAAATGGTTAAAAGCACTTCCGTGCTCGGCGGCCTCCAGCTGTTGAGTCGCTCAAACTGCTTTCCAGCGGTAACCTATTCTCAAGGCCTTTCTTTGTGCCTCCCCTCGCTGCTCAGGAAGAAAAACTGGAAGGGGACAATCGTTACTTCTGTGAGACCTGTCAGAGCAAGCAGAATGCCACCAGGAAGATCCGGCTGCTCAGCCTGCCCTGCACCCTCAACCTGCAGCTGATGCGCTTCGTCTTCGACAGGTAAGCCTCACACCGCAGCCTGCTGCTCCTCCTGCCGTGCCGGGAGAGATGGAGCACGTCCCTGAGCTCCTCTGGGGGTGCTTGGAGGCCTTTCAAGGGAGGTGCCTTGAGGTGGGGACTGTGGGTGCTGTCCTCTGAGCTGAAGCTTTGCCTCCACGCAGACAAACAGGCCACAAGAAGAAGCTGAACACCTACATTGGCTTCTCTGAGCTGCTTGACATGGAGCCTTTCATGGAACAGAAGAGTGAGTTTTGTGTGCTCTGTGGTCTTTGGCTTTACTTGGCAGGTGAAAGGAGGTCTCCAAACCTGCTTTTGTTTTTGTTGCTGGAAAGGTGTTGTTTGAGCCCTGTGTCTCACATCACTGCCTCGGGAAGTGGACTAGGGAAGCCACAGCCTGCTTGGTGAGGTCTGGGAGTGATGCAAGTTCAGTGCAGGTCACTGAATGCTAGACTGGGTTGAGTTGGAAGGGACCTTAAACACCATCTAGTTCCCAACACCTTCCCCTAGCCCAGGTTGCTCAAGGCCTCATCCACCCCTGACCTTGAGCACCTCCTGGGAGGGAGCATCCACAACCAACTTGGGCAGCCTGTGCCAGTGTCTCATCTTTTCCACCTCTGAGAACATGAAGCTCTATGAATGAAAGCTTGAGGAGGGGAAATTGAGACTGGAGATGAGGAAGAAAATGTTGAGAGTGAGGGTGGGGAGACACTGGCAGAGGCTGCCCAGGGAAGTTGTGGATATGTTCAAGGCCAGGTTGGATGAGGCCTGGAGCAACCTGGGCTAGTGGGAGGTGTCCCTGCCCGCGGCAAGGCAGAGTTGCACCTGGATGATCTTTGAGGTTGGAGTTGGATGAGGTTGTAAGATTCCTTCCAACCCATTCCATGAATCCATGAGAGGCCCTGAGGCATGTGGCTGCTGCTTCCCTTCCAGATGGGGTCTACATCTACGAGCTCAGCGCCGTCCTCATCCACCGAGGCGTCAGCGCCTACTCCGGGCACTACATCGCCCACGTCAAGGACCCCCAGACTGGGGAGTGGTACAAGTTCAACGATGAGGACATCGAGAAGATGGAGGGCAAGAAGCTGCAGCTGGGGATTGAGGAGGATCTAGGTAAAAGCTCCCAGTTGCAAGTGCCCTTTTCAGCTGGCTCTTTTCCCCGCAGCCACGGAGGCTGAGTGTGTGGAGCTCCTGTTGTTGCCCTGCAGAGCCTGCTCTGGGGTCTCACAGTGAGGTGTCAAGCAGCAGCTCTGCTAATTGCAGCCACATTTCCTCCTGCTCAGCCCCGTGTGAGTGTTTACACACACTCCTGGTGGCTTCCTCTGGAATTCCTCTTGCCTCCACGTGGCAGATACGGGGCAGATAAGTCGGGCAGTGGGTGCCTATCGGGGTGAGACAGGCCAGCTGGCCCCTGTGCCAGAGGAGGCTGAGGAGCAGATAAGGAGATGACTTTCAGTTTCCTTAACACATTGAGGTTTTTCTTTCCACTGAAGTGTTTTACTTGGAGGCAAGAAAGAGAGCCTGTGTCAGAAATATCTTCATCCCAACAGCAGCTTGGAATCCCAAACTGCCTTTTGAGTTTGTGCTTATCCTCTCTGCTCTTCTTTTCCACCCTCTCTGACTCATCTTGGGCCAGTGCTCCCAGGTAGCCACGTTCCCTGGGCAGGACAAGGGCCTGGTATCTTGGAGAGCTCAAGCTGAGGCCAGGCTTGTGGGTTTCTTGGGATAAAAAAGGATAGATAGGAGCAGTTCAGCATGAAATCATAGATTCAGAAAATGGTTTGGGTTGGAAGGGACTTTAAAGATGCAACAGCTTACAGACACAGGAGGGCTGTGGTGTTCTCAGAGCCCTCCAGCCCGAGCTCAGTGCTGTTAGCCCAGCACCTCCAAGGCCAGAGACTCAGAGAATCCTAGAAGGGCTTGGAAGGGACCATCCAGTTCCAACTCCCTGCCATGGGCAGGGACACCTTCCCCTGGCCCAGGTTGCTCAAGGCCTCATCCAACCTGACCTTGAACACCTCCAGGGAGGAGGCATCCACAGCTTCCCTGGTGCAACCTGTACCAGTGTCTCCTCACCCTCACTCTAATGAATTTCTTCCTCATCTCCAGTCTCAGTCTCCTCTCTTCCAGCTTCAGTCATAGTTGGCAGTGCTTGGATTCGCCGTTGCTCAGCATTCCCTAGCACAGGAGGCTTTGCAGTAGCAGAAAAAAGGAAATGGATGCCAGAAGTGTGCCTTTGGCAGAGAAAGTTTCACTTCATAAATGCAGTTTCTCTCTCCATCCCTTTCTAAGGCAAGCAGCCTGTTCCCAGCAAGCACTGGGCCCAGCAGGACACTGCCTCTTCCATGTGGTTGGATGGGATGAAACATCTCCTTTCAAGTGGCCTCAAGTAACAGCTTGACTAAAGACCCCCTCAGATGTATTTGCTCCTTTTGGTTTGTTGTCAAACCACCTCAGCCTGAGCAGGCTCAGGGCATTCACCTCCCTCTCCCATTTCCTTCCTTGCCTCTGCCTGCAGCTTTAGTTTCAACTCTCTGGCCAGTAAACACCTCCTTGCCTTTCCTCACCCTGCAGGCTGCCAGCAGAGCAGCTTCCTCATCCTGTTGGTGTTTTCCTCCGGAGTGCTTCCAGCCCAGCAGTGAAGCTGGGCAGACATCTAGTGGTGTAAGAGAGAAAAATAACCCTGCTAGGAGAGAAAAGCTCCCTCAGCCTTTGGGTTTAACCTCCTGAGTTACTCAGTGTGGCTAAATCAACCTGGCTGTGGCCTCAGTCTAAAGCTTTATTCTTAACCATACATAAATATTCTTGCTGAGCTCCAAGGCTGCTTGAAGAACAGAAGTGAAATGCGTTTAGAAGGCTCTGGAGGTTGCAGAAGTTGGTGTTTTTGTCAAGAGCTGGCCTCTTTTTGTCTGCTCCCTGCAAAACTGAGTCCCTTCTGTGGTACAAACGCAGCCAAGGGCAGGAGAAGGTAACACCAGGCAGAGCTCTGCTGTGGAGGGAGTCCTGGGGAGACTCTGAGCAAGCAGATGGGAGCAGTTCAGAAAATACTTGCAGTAGATGCAAACAAAGAGAGGCCTCGGAAGGCCCCTGGATGGTGCAGTGGGAGAGGCAGAGGAACTGTCCCAGAACCGAGGGAAACAGACACTTGTGTTGTGATTTCAGCGTCCTGTGTGGAGTTGCAGCTCTGGAGGGTTGTTGTTTGTTGTTGAGTTTTGAGGCTGCAGCTGGGGATGCTGTTTGTGTCCTGCCTGGCAGCCTCTCTGGGAACGGCCTCGCTTGCGACACTCGGTTCACATCACCCCAGCAGCTGCTCTGCACTCACTGCTGGGGCTGTCTGTTCCCCAGGAGCTTTGCTGGGCCTGTGTTTTACCCACACACAGTCACCTGAGGTGAAATCAGGGAATTGTGGAATTGTTTTGGTTGGAAAAGACCTTCAAGACCTCCAGTCCAACCATTCTCTGACGTTACCGAGCCTGGGGCTAAACCACCTCTCGCAGCACCACAGCTCTGCAGCCTTTAAACACCCCCGGGAAGGGGCTTCAGACACCTCCCTGGACAGCTGGGGCCAGGCTTTGAGAACCCTTCCACTCAAGAAGTTTCTTCTCATGTCCAACTAAACCTCCCCTGGGGCTGCTTCAGGCCATTTCCTCTTGTCCTTGGCAGAAGAGCCCAACCCCCACCTCACTCCAGCCTCCTTTCAGGGAGCTGCAGAGAGCAGTGAGGTCTCCTCTCAGCCTCCTCTTCTCCAGCCTCGACACCCCCAGCTCCCTCAGCTGCTCCTCTCCAGACTCTTCGATATCTTGGGTGCCCTTCTCTGGACCTTCTCCAGCCCCTCCATGTCCTTCTTGGAGTGAGTGAGGAGCCCAGAATGAACCCAGTGTTTGTGGCATGGCCTCACCTGTGCCCAGCAGAGGATGACCTCTACCCTGGCCCTGCTGGCCACAGTATTTCTGTCTCTCCCCTAGAGACAGTGAGCTGTGAGCTGGCACAAGAGTGGCATCCCCAAGACAATGTTAGCTGAGGGCTCATGGACAGTGGTCACAAAAGAGGCTCACAGCAAAACCCCAGCAGGAATCACAGAATGCCAGGGGCTAGTAAGGACCCTCCAGAGATCATCAGGTTCAATCCCTCCTGCCTCCTCCAGGCTCACCAACCCCAGCTCCCTCAGCTGCTCCAGACCCCTCACCAACTTTGTTGCCTTTCTCTGGACCTTCAGTGTCCTTGGAATGAGAATCAATCTGATTTCCACCCCCTCCAAGGATCTGACTCTGCTCTTCTGTGTCAGGACACCAGACCAAGATGCAGTGGGGACAAAGAGCTGGTTTTGGCTCGGGGAAGTGTAACTGGGCTTGTGTAGAAGGGTGGTTCAGAGCAGGCTCCTAATTTTAGTGCCTTTGAATTTCTCTGCCTCCAGAAATGCTGTAGGGTTTTGGGTCTTGCTTTGGGATGCAATTTTGCCTCATGCCAAGCCCAGTGCTTGGCAGAAAGGGGCCTGGCAGGGTGCAGCAGAGAGAGGGATGCCAACTAGGTGGCAAACTTGTCCTGTTAACAGAGTCACTGAAGGAGCTGGGGTGTTAATGGGGGCTTATTGACAGGGGCTTGTTTAACCTTGAGTGCTGTCTTCAGCTCTGGGCTCCCCACTGCAGCAAGGACACTGAGAGGCTGGAGGCTGTCCAGAGCAGGGCAGCAAGGCTGGAGAAGGGCCTGGAGCAGCTGGGGGTGAGGAGGGCCTGAGGGAGGTGGGGGTGTGCAGGCTGGAGAAGAGGCTGAGGGGAGACCTTCTTGCTCCCTGCAGGGAAGTTGGGGTTAGGGGGGGCAGCCTCTGCTCCTCGGTGCCAAGGGGCAGGAGCAGAGGGAATGGTTCCAAACTGCCCTAGGGGAGGCACAGGCTGGATCTCAGGAAATATTTCTGCCCTAGAAGGGTTCTCAAACACAAGAATGATCTGCCCAGGGCAATGCTGGAGTCCCCCACCCCCCCCACCCCTGGGGGATGTTCCAGCACTCTGTGGGCCTGATGCTTAAGGCTATGGTTTAGTGGTGACCTTGCAGTGCTGGCTGGAGGGGTGGGACTGGGTGAGCTTGGAGCTCTCTTCCAGCCAGATGTTTTCTGTGACTGATTAATGCTGTTTTCCCTTCTGTACCACAGCAGAACCTTCCAAATCCCAGGCTCGAAAGCCCAAGTGTGGGAAGGGGACCCACTGCTCGCGCAATGCCTACATGCTGGTGTACAGGCTGCAGACCAGAGAGAAGTCCCTGACAGTCGAGGTCCCAGGTAAGGCAGCTCTGGCCCTGCAGCTCTCTTGGTCTCTTCATCTTGATCACAGAATGGTTTAGGTTGGAAAGGAGCTAAAAGATCATCTGGTTCAAACCCTCTGCCATTGGCAGGGACAGGTCTCGCTAGAACAGGTCGCTCAAGGTCTCATCCAGCCTGGTCCTGAACTCCTCCAGGGAGGTTGTGGAGCACAGAAGCACCCAATGTGATCTTTGATGCTTCTGTGCTCCACAACCTCCCTGGGAAACCTGTGCCAGTGTCTCACCACCCTCAACCTGTGCCAGTGTCTCACCACCCTCAACCTGTGCCAGTCTCTCACCACCCTCCCTGCAAACAACTTCTTCCTCACATCCAGTTTCAATCTCCCCTCTGCCACTTCAAACCCATTCCTCCTCCTCCTGCCATTCCCAGACCTTGTCAATAGTCCCTCCCCAGCCCTCCTGCAGCCCCCTTCAGATCCTGCAAGGCCACTCCAAGGTCTCCTCCAAGCCTTCTCCTCTCCAGCCTGCAGAGCCCCAACTCTCTCAGCCTGTGCTCAGAGCAGAGCTGCTGCAGCCCTCTCAGCATCTTGGTGGCCTCCTCTGGACTGGCTCAAACACTTCCATGTCCTGCTTGTGCTGGGGGCTCCAGAACTGCACCCAGGACTGCAGGTGGGGTCTGAGGAGAGCAGAGCCAAGGGGCAGAATCCCCTCCCTTGCCCTTTGCCCACACTGCTCTTGCTGCAGCCCAGCACAGGGTTGCTGTCTGGGCTGCACTCCCACTGCAGGCTCCTGTTGAGCTTTTCCTCACCCCAGACCCCCGGGGCCTGTTCCTCAGGGCTGTTTTGGGATGCTCTAGACAGGCCAGGAGAAACTTCTTTACTGTGAAGGTGATGGAGCACTGAAAAAGGCTGCCCAGAGAGGTTGTGGTGTCTCCTTTGCAGGCTTTCAAAGCCAAGCTGGATGTGCTGCTGTGTGGCCTGCCCTAGGTGACCCTGCTCTGGCAGGGGGACTGCACTTGGTGATCTCTGGAGGTTCTCCCTCCCAGCCCCTGGCATTCTGTGATTCCTGCTGGGGTTTTGCTGTGAGCCTCTTTTGTGACCACTGTCCTTGAGCCCTCAGCTAACATTGTCTTGGGGATGCCACTCTTGTGCCAGCTCACAGCTCACTGTCTCTAGGGAGGGATAGAAATAGTGTGGCCAGCAGGGCCAGGGTAGAAGTCGTCCTCTGCTGGGCACAGGTGAGGCCATGCCACAAACACTGAGTTCATTGTGGGCTCCTCACTCACTCCAAGAAGGACATGGAGGGGCTGGAGAAGGTCCAGAGAAGGGCACCCAATATACTGAAGGGTCTGGAGAGGAGCAGCTGAGGGAGCTGGGGGTGTCGAGGCTGGAGGAGGCTGAGAGGAGACCTCACTGCTCTCTGCAGCTCCCTGAAAGGAGGCTGGAGTGAGGTGGGGGTTGGGCTCTTCTGCCAAGGACAAGAGGAAATGGCCTGAAGCAGCCCCAGGGGAGGTTTAGTTGGATATGAGAAGAAACTTCTTGAGTGGAAGAGTTCTCAAAGCCTGGCCCCAGCTGTCCAGGGAGGTGTCTGAAGCCCCTTCCCGGGGGTGTTTAAAGGCTGCAGAGCTGTGGTGCTGTGGGAGGTGGTTTAGCCCCAGGCTCGGTAACGTCAGAGAATGGTTGGACTGGAGGTCTTGAAGGTCTTTTCCAAGCAAAACAAGCAGTAGGACAAGAGGAAATGGCCTTAAGTTGCCCCAGGGGAGGTTTAAGTTGGACATGAGGAACAATTTCTTCCCCAAAAGGCATGTCAAGGCCCGGCCAAAGGTGCCAGGCAGGGCAGTGGTGCAGCCTCCATCCCTGGAGGGGTCTCACAGCTGTGCAGATGTGGTGCTGAGGGCCATGGCTCAGTGGTGCCCTGGCAGTGCTGGGTTAAAGGTTGGACTGGGGGATCTGAAGGCTGCCATGGTTCTCTTAGGCAGTGTGATGAGGTGGGCAGGTGCTGGGGGCTCATCGCCAGGGGCCCGCAGGGGCCTCTCAGGCTCCTGCAGGTGGCGAGGAGCAGCTTGGTTGAATGTCAGCATCGGTGCTCATGGCCTGCTGGAGGTGAAAAGCCTTGACAGCTGCCAGGCTGCTGCTGCCAGGGCTTCATCGTTGCCATCTGGAGAGAGAAGCAGAGGATGGGAGCCCTGGGCAGCAGCAGCAGTAGCAGCAGCAGTAGCAGCAGCAGCTCTGTCTCGGTGCCTTCTTGCCTTGCCGTGGAATTCCTGGGGGTGGCAGAAGTCCCTCTGGGCTTGGCCTCTGGATTTGATGATGCTTCCTGTTTGTGTGCTGCTCAATTAGCAACGGTAATTAGGCCCCTGGTGCTGATGGGGCTGGAGGTGGGTTCTTGGCAGAGCAGGGGCAGCAGAGGTGATGTGTCCCCTTGAATCCTGGAGTCAGTTTTGGGGCCCTAACCGAGAAGGACATTGAGGGGCTGGAGCAGGTCCAGAAAAGGTCAACAAAGCTGAGGAAGGGTCTGGAGAGCAGGGCTGGGGAGGAGGGAGCTGAGGGAGTTTAGCCTGGAGCAGAGGAGGCTGAGGGGAGACCTCCTTGCTCTCTGCAGCTCCCTGAAAGGAGGCTGAGCCAGGTGGGGTTTGGCTCTTCTCCCAGAGAACATGAGATAGGACAAGAGGAAGTTGTGCCAGGGGAGGGTTAGGTTAGAGATTAGGAACATTTTTTTTGCCTCGAGTGGTCAGGCACTGGCACAGGATGCCCAGAGGGGTGGAGGAGTCCCCATCCCTGCAGGTGTTCAGGACAGGTGTGGCCACGGCACCTGGGGACAGAGTTTGGTGGCCATGGTGGGGCTGGGTCAGTGCTTGGCCCCCACGATCTTAAAGGCCTTTTCCAACCCAAACAATTCTGTGCTTCTGTCACCCTGCCCAGGTGACCTGAGTGCAGGGAGAGTAAATCATTCACCTTTCCCCCTCCCCCCCACCTTACTAACAGCACCAAACCCTTCCCACCCCCACCCCCTACCAAACCCCACCCAGCTTTGGGATTTGCTGCAGATTCCTGCCTGGAATCTGCCTTTCCAGCCTGCTTCCTGAGCTCTCCTTCGCTCCCTACCCCTCTGCCCCAAACAATAGCCCTGCAGCAGGCTCTCCACCCAGCTCCAGATTCCTGAGCTTCCCTTTGTTTCCCATGGCTGCCTGCCAGGCCCGCGGGGAGCGGAGGGCAGCGGCCGAGCCCCGCGGTTCTGTGCCTGGTTTCATGCAACTCTAAATTTGAGGCATTTTGCTTTGATGCAGTTCAAAGAGGCTTTTCCAGGGCACTGCAGAGACCTCACTTGCTTCTGACCTCAGAAAAAGGAGGGGGTCAGGCTGGTCAGCTGTTGGGTTTTAGTACAGGACATTGTCCCTGGGTTGAGTTTGGTGCAGGAGCAGTGGAAGCTTTCTGGAGGTATTGGAGCTCTTCAGCGTGCTGCTGGCTAGGGAAAGGCTGCAGATAAGCAGAGCTTTCCCCCTCCCTCCTGCCAGCCCTCTCAGGGAAGTGTTTTATCTGCTGCTGCTGCTGTTTTTTCCCCCTTCCCCTGCTGAGCTTTGGTTTATTTGGGTTTTTTCCATCAGTGACAGCAAAACTTCCCTTTTCCCTCATCCTTCGGAGCTCTCTCTGCCTTATCTCCCATCTCCTGAGGGTTTCCTGCCCTTGGTTCTGTGACCTGCTGATCCCTGCGGTCCCTTCCAACCTGGCAGTCTGCGACCTGCTCAGGCCCTCCCTGCTGAGCTCCTCTGTGTTCCCTGGGGCTGGTGAATCCTTTTGCTTTTGCCTGGCAGTGCCAGCTCCTTGGCACTGCAGAGCAGCTGCTGCTGGCAGGAGCAGGAGGAGCCTCAGGGAGGGCTGGGAGCGGGCAGCGAGGCGCCGAACCCCACAGCTCATCCTGTGACTGCCAGAGCTTGGCGTGGGCTCAGCAGCAGGGAAAGGATCCTCCTGATGGCACAGCCAGCCTGAGCAGATGACACTCAATGGGGTGGGATGTTGATCTGCTGGAGGGTTGGAGTCTCTAGAGAGGGTCCTGGCCAGCCTGGATCCGTGGGCCAAAGTCAGTTGCAGAAGGTGCAACAAGGCCAAGGGCTGGGTCCTGCGCTTGGGTCACAACCACCCCAGGCGGTGCCACAGGCGTGAGGCAGAGTGGCTGGAAACTGCCCAGCAGAAGAGGACCTGGGGCTGCTGGTCTGAACATGAGCCAGCAGTGTGGCCAAGAAGGCCACCAACGTTGTAGCCTTTATCCACAGTGGTGTGGCCAGCAGGAGCAGGGCAGGGATTGTGCTGCTGCTGCTGCTGGGCACTGCTGAGGCCACAGCTCGAATTCTGGATTCGGTTTTGGGTCACTCACTCCAAGAAGGACATGGAGGGGCTGGAGCAGGTCCAGAGAAGGTCAATCAAGTAGGTGAAGAGTGTGGAGAACAGGGCTGGAGAGGAGCAGCTGAGGGAGCTGGGGATGTTGAGCCTGGAGAAAAAGAGGCTGAGGGGAGACCTCATTGCTCTCAAGAGCTCCCTGAAAGGAGGCTGGGGCAGGTGGGGCTTGGGCTATTCTTCTGGGGAAGAAGTGACAGGACAAGAGGAAGTAGTAAGAGTAAGAAGTAACCTGCAGTGCCTTCAGGGCAGGTTTAGGTTTGACATTAAAAGAAACTTCTTCCCTGTAAGAGACCTCACAGACTGGCCCAGGCTGCCCAGGGAGGTGCTCGAATCCCCCTTCCCTGGAGATGTTTCAGAGAGGCAGAGATGCGGTGCTGAGGGCCACGGTTTTAACTCCAGGCTTGGCAGAGTTAGAGAACAGTTGGACTGGATGATCTGCAAGGTCTTTCCCAACCAAAACAGCTCCACAATTCCCTGGTTTTCCCCTTCCTCTCCTCACAGCTTTCCTGCAGGAGCTGGTGGAGAGAGATAACTGCAAGTTCGAGGAGTGGTGCAACGAGATGGCTGAGATGCGCAAGCAGAGCGTGGCCAGAGGCAAGATCAAGCACGAGGAGGTGAAGGAGCTCTACAAAAGGTTACCTGCTGAAGCTGGTCTGTAAGCCATTGTGGTAGTATTTTGTCATAGACCCTGTTAAGATCAGTCCTGTGTTGTAACTAACCCAGCCTGAACTCTCTGCCCTGGGCAGAGGAGAGCGGTCGCTGCCTGCCGCTGCTCTGTGCATGCTCAGGCTTTGCTTGCTCTCTTTGGTGGTGCTTTGGTGGTTGTTTTTTTTTCCCCTGCTTTAACCTATTTTTCTCCTCCTATTTTTTTGCTGATTCTCGTGGCCTCTGGCATTGTTAATTCCCTCTTGCTGCTTCCCCAGCAGTAGGCTCCTCTGTGCTTGCATGCATTGTGACTCTTTCCTTCTGCCTGCTGAGCAGCTCTCGTTAGCCGTTAGCAGCGAGGCAGAAGTGGCTGCTCTCAGATTGCCAGCTCAGGGCTGGTTTGGCAGCTGGTGAGCTGAATTCATGGGCAGGTAGCAGGGCAGGGAGGGCCAGCAGGAAGTGGTTTAGTTCATCCCACCAGTACTTGCAAGCTTTGGAATCCCTTGGAAGAGTGCCTGGGGTGAATCCTTTCCATGTCTCTTGTTGCCTTGATGTGTCTCAGAACCAGGAGTTTTTTTCCCCACCTTGTTTTTTCTCTCCCAGCTCCCTCAAAACAAGCCTAAGGACACTGGCTCTGTCCATCCAGCATGGCCAGTGCCCCTGCACTAACTGCATGGATTCATGGAATCCTAGAATGGTTTGGAAGGGACCTCAAAGCTCATCCAGTTCCAAACCCCTGCCATGGGCAGGGACACCTCCCACCAGCACAAGCTGCTCAAGGCCTCATCCAGCCTGGCCTTGAACTACCTCCAGGCAGGGGACATCCACAGCCTCCCTGGGCAACCTAAGCCAGTGTCTCACCACCACACTCTCAACAATTTCTTTCTCATCTCCACGCTCAGTCTCCCCTCTCTCAGCTCAAAGCCATTGTCCTTCATCCTGGCACTCCCAGCCCTTGTCACAAGTCCCTCCCCAGCTCTTCTGGAGCCTCTTCGGGCACTGGAAGGCTGCTTTAAGATCTCCCTGGAGTATTCTGCATGCTGAACATCCCCAAGTCTCCCATCCTGTCCCCATAGTGGAGGTTCTCCAGCTCTCTGATCATCTTTGTGGCCTCTTCTGGACCCTCTCCAGGTCCTTCTTGTGCTGGGGGCCTCAGAACTGAAGGCAGTGCTACAGGTAGGGTCTCAGCAGAGCAGAGGGGCAGAATCCCCTCCCTGTGCTGCTGCTCTCACTGCTTTGGATGCAGCCCAGGACAGGTCTGACCTCCTGCCAGGGACCATTGCTGCCTCATGGGGAGTTTGGCACCAACTGACACCCCCAGGTCATTCTCCTCGAGGCTGATCTCAAGCCACTCCTCACCTAAGCCTGGATTCGTGCTTGGGATTGCCCTGGCCCAGCTTCAGGACCTTTCCCTTGGCCTTGTCAAGCTTCATAAGGTTGGCTTGAGCCTGTCCAAGTCCCTCTGGATGGATCCTTTCTGTGCAGCATGGTGGCCAGGCCACACAGCTTGGTGTCCCCCACGTCTGAGAGCCCCAGGAAGTTTGTCCCTGCACTGTTTCATTCTGCAGCCTGTTGGACACTTTGCTACTCAGCCTTTGCCTGCTGCTCAGAGCCAGCAGTGACAGTCAAGTAGCCAGGTGGGACACCCCAGCTCCATCCAGGTCTTCTCTCCTCCATTTATGGACCAGAGTTTGCAGGCAACAGGCACTTGACTCAGGTACAGGAAGCTGTCACAGGTCCTGCAAGTCATAGTGGTGTGCAAATGTCACCCTTAAGTCAGAGTGGTGGTGGAGGTGTGAGTGTGCCATGAGTCACCCATGGGAAGGAGCAGCCAGCACAGCCCTGCTGTGCTTTCTCTCCCCCTTAGCTTGCTCTTGGGGTTTCTAACATGACAGAGGAGTGAAGATCAGGAACTGCACTTTACAGGTGTGAGTAACATTGCAGAGTCATGGAGTTGTTTTGGTTGGAAGAGACCTTTAAGATGAAGGATGAAGGAGAAGAGAAGGCTTTGAGGAGACCTTAGAGTGGCCTTCCAGTCTCTGAAGGGGGCCTGCAGGAGGGCTGGGAAGGGAGTATTGACAAGGTCTGGTAATGACAGGACAAGGGGTAATGGGTTTAAACTGGAGGAGGAGAATCATCCAGGGGTCAGGAGCGGGTCAGCATTTCCATGAGCCTCTGTGCTGGGCTGCAGCAAGAGCAGTGTGGGCATAGGGCAAGGGAGAGGATTCTGCCCCTTGGCTCTGCTCTCCTCAGACCCCACCTGCAGTCCTGGGTGCAGTTCTGCAGCCCCCAGCACAAGCAGGACATGGAACTGCTGGAGCCAGTCCAGAGGAGGCCACCAAGATGCTGAGAGGGCTGCAGCAGCTCTGCTCTGAGCACAGGCTGAGAGAGTTGGGGCTGTGCAGCCTGGAGAAGAGAAGGCTTGGAGGAGACCTTGGAGTAGCCTTGCAGGATCTGAAGGGGGCTCCAGGAGGGCTGGAATGGCAGGTCTGGGAATGGCAGGAGGAGGAGGAATGGGTTTGAAGTGGCAGAGGGGAGACTGAAACTGGATGTGAGGAAGAAGTTGTTTGCAGGGAGAGTGGTGAGANNTGGCAGGAGGTTGGAACTGGCTGATCCTTGAGCTCCCTTCCAACCTAAACCATTCTATGATCCAGTCCAACCCTGAGCCCAGCACTGTCAGGGCACCACTAAACCATGACCCTCAGCACCACATCTACACAGCTTTGAAACCCCTCCAGGGCTGGGGACTGCACCACTGCCCTGGGCAGCTTTGCCCAGGCCTCTACATGCCACTTGGGAACTTGTTCCTCATGGCCAAGCTAAACCTCTCCTGGTGCAACTCAAGGCCATTTCCTTTTGTCTTATTGCTTCTTCCTTGGTTGGAAAATACCCTGAAGATCCTCCAGTCCAACCATTATCCAATCTTACCTAGTCTGGTGCTAACCATGACCCTCAGCACCACATCTCTGCCTCTTTGAAAAGCCTCCAGGGATGAGGTTTGAACTCAGCTGGCAGTTTGAGAGCCCTTTCAATGAAGTTTCTTCTGCTGTCCAACCTAACCCCTCCCTGGGGCTACTTGAAGCCATTTCCTCTTGTCCTGTCACTTGTTACCAGGGAGAAGAGACCAACCCCACCTGGCTCCAGTCTCCTTTCAGAGAGCTGGAGAGAGCAATGAGGTCTCCCCTCAGCTTCCTTTCTCCCAGGCTGAACAATCCAAATGCCCTCAGCTGCTCCTCACCTAACCTGTCTGAACAACCCCAGGTCCCTCAGCCCATCCTGAGGCAGCAGCAGCAGCAGCGATTCCCCAGACCCTTCACCAGCTTCCTTGCCCTTCTCTGGACCTCCTCCAGCACCTCTCTAAAGCTCCTCTGGCTGGGTTTGAAGCTGGCAGGACCTGAGGCACTGCCCTGATGTCATCCACTGCCTGCTGCCGGGCTGGAGGCAACGTCCTCCCAGCGCTGCTCCGGGTGGCATCCCGGAGGAGCTGGTGGCTCTCTCTGCAGCTGTGCAGCCACGTTTTGCTGCCAGCTTTGTGCAGCCTGCCCCAGAAAAAGGCAGCTTTCAGGGGGAGGCAGCTTTCATCCCAGAGCAGCAAACCCTTTCTGACAGCATCACAATTCTCTGGAGGTCAGGGCCGTGCGTCTCGGCTGCCGTTGCGTAAGATGCAAACCCTGCTGCTTGCTTCTGCAGAGCAGAGGAGGCTTTGAAGCCCAACTTTGCACAGGAGACAGAAATTCTCCTCTAGCTTCTCTCTTGCTCCTTCTATGAAGCACCAAGGAAAAGGACCTGGGGGTCTGGGGTGAGGAAAAGCTCAACATGAACCTGCAGTGGGAGTGCAGCCCAGACAGCAACCCTGTGCTGGGCTGCAGCAAGAGCAGTGTGGGCACAGGGCAAGGGAGGGGATTCTGCCCCTTGGCTCTGCTCTCCTCAGACCCCACCTGCAGTCCTGGGTGCAGTTCTGGAGCCCCCAGCACAAGAGGGACCTGGAAGTGTTGGAGCCAGTGCAGAGGAGGCCACCAAGATGCTCAGAGGGCTGCAGCAGCTCTGCTCTGAGGACAGGCTGAGAGAGTTGAGGCTCTGCAGGGAGACCTTAAAGCAGTGCCTGAAGGGATTGCAGGAGAGCTGGGGAGGGACTATTGACAAGGGCTGGGAGTGCCAGGATGAGGACAATGACTTTGAGCTGGGAGAGAGGAGAGTGAGAATGGAGACAAGGAAGACATTGTTGAGAGTGAGGGTGGTGAGACACTGGCACAGGTTGCCCAGGGAGGCTGTGGCTGCTCCCTCCTCCCTGGAAGTGTTCAAGGCCAGGCTGGGTGAGGCCTTGAACGTCCTGTTCTGGTGGGAGATGTCCCTGCCCATGGCAGGTGGGTTGGAACTGGATGATCTTTAAGGTCCCTTCCAACCCAACCTATTCCATGGATCTGTGAGCCCTCCTCCTTTCCTCAAGTGCCCTCCAGGAAGCCTTCAGCATGCTGGAAGCCCTCCTGGCAGCTCTCCCTCCTAACAGATCCATCGCTTGAATTCAGAATGCCCTCTTGGCCCCTCCTCTTGTTAATTTGACATAACCTTCTGCTTTCTCACTGCCAGGCAGAGCTGGGAATTGGGAAGCTGTTTGGGAACTTGTAGCACCGAGGTTTGATCAGCAGTGGCAGCTTGTTAATCTTTAAATGTCCCCCTTGATAGCAGAGTGATGACCAAGTGCCGTCCGCCGGAGCGCTGCCTGACGCCAGCAGCCTCGCTCCTCTTGCTGCTTTTCTCCCTGCCAGGTTCCCCCTACGACTTCATCTCCCTGGAGTGGCTGCAGAAGTGGCTGGATGAGTCCACTCCTCCCAAACCCATCGATAACACAGCCTGCCTCTGCTCCCACGGCAAGCTGCACCCGGACAAGATCTCCATCATGAAGAGGATCTCGGAGTATGTGGCTGACTTCTTCTACCGGCGCTACGGAGGAGGGCCCCGGCTGAACGGTAGGGAGCAGGGCTGGGCCAGCCTGGCTGCCTCAGCTGGCAGGGCACCTCCGAGCTCATCTGCTCCTCCCCCCCGCCCCAGGCCATGAGCAGGGACACCTCCCAATTAGAATCAGCTGCTCAAGGCTTCTTCCAACCCGGCCTTGAGCATCCCCCAGGGAGGAGGCAGCCACAGCCTCCCTCAGCAGCCTGGTCCAGGCTCTCACCACCTTCCTACTGAAGAACTTCTTCCTCTGCTCCACTCTAACCCTGCTCTGCCTCAGCTTCACACCATTGCCTCTTGGCCTATCTTTAGACACCCTCAGCACAAGTCAGACACATCCAGGTTGGCAAAGCCCCTCAGGATCACCAAGTCCAACCGAATAACTCTACAAGATTCACTTCAAACCACATCCAAACGACCCTTAAGCACATCCAGGGTTGGAGACTCCACCACCTACCTGGTTCCTCTGCAGCCTTCCTGTAGGATTCCTTCAGGTACTGGAAAGCAGCTCTAAGGTCCCTCTGGAGTCTTCTCCAGACTTTCTCTCTCTGTGTCACCTTCACAAGTACTGAACACATTTAAGAGCCTTGTTCTGATCCCAGCCCTGTTTTGAGCCATCCTTCATCATCATCTCCCCACAAATTTGGTTGAATCCCTGTTCCTTCAGGTGGTTAAAGGGGGCAGAGATGTGGTGCTGAGAGATACGGTTTAGCACCAGCTAGAGAATGATTTGCCTCAGTGATCTAAGAGGTCTTCTCCAACCAAAATGATGCTGTGACTCTGTTCTGTGCTCATGACTTTATCTCTGCCTGTAGCTTTTGTCCTGCTCTGTACTTTCTGTCCTAAATCTCATTTATGTTAGAATACCACTGGAAGAGATCACAAACAGTGTGGCCAGCAGGAGCAGGGCAGGGCTTGCCCCCCTCTACTTGTCACTGCTGAGGCCACAGCTTGAATCCTGGGTTCAGTTTTGGGTCCTTCCAAGAAGGACATTGAAGGGCTGGAGCAGGTCCAGAGAAGGGCAGCAAAGGTGGTGAAGGGTCTGGACAACAGGGCTGGGGAGGAGCAGCTGAGGGTATTTAGTCTGAAGAGGAGGCTGAGGGGAGACCTTCTGGCTCTCTACAGCTCCCTGACAGGAGGTTGGAGTGAGATAGGAGTTGGTCTCTTCTCCCAAGAAAGATGCAATAGAACAAGAGGAGACAACCCCAAGTTGTCACAGGGGGGAGGTTTAGGTTGGCCATGAGGAACAATTTCTTCCCCTTGAGGGTTGCCAAGGCCTGGCCCAGGCTACCCAGGGCAGTGCTGCAGTGCCCATCCCTGGAGGGGTTTCCGAGCCGTGGGGATGTGGTGCCCTGGCAGTGCTGGGCTCAGGGTTGGTCTGGATGCTCTCAAAGGTCTCTTCCAATCCAAACAAGTCTCTGATTCTACCTTAGCAGTCCAGCAGCTGCAGGTAGCCTGACTGCAGGTTGTGTTTCATACCCAAGCTCTGCTCTAAGAGCAGCTCTGTGTAGAGAAATCCCTGCGAGATCCCTGCTGCACCTGGCTTAGAAATCCTGAAGCCAGGAAGGTTTTATGAAGTCCAGAAAACAGCAGAAGGTGACTGTGGAACCTCCCAGGCTCCTCAAAATGATTTCTGGTGCCTACAGCACCTGCAGATCCCCTCTGGGCAGGGTTTTGGGAGGAGTATCTGGGTCTCTGCCTGTGCCAAGAAGCTCCTGGACTGTCCTCCACCTCCAGCCTGCCCTGAGCACAGCCCTGTCAGCCTGTGTTGCGTGCCTGTGCCACACACCTTGGGTTTTGGGGTCAGCCCAGCCCCTGCAGTCTTTGGGCATCCCTTCAGCCCCAGGCTCCTTTTCTAAAGGAGCTCCAGAACTCCCACTGAGACCAAATTAGCTCAGCTCCTTCTAGGAGCTTCCAGGGAAGGAGCAGAAGCAGCAGGGCTGGCTGTGACGCAAGCAGCCTTTGTGGGGAAAAGCAGGGCAGCCTTTATTAGTCAACTGGAAGATCACCCACAGGCTTTGTTGTTGACTATGGCTTGGAGGGAGGGATGGATGTGGCTGGCTGGATGTGCTGCCTTCTCCTTGCATGCAACCCCAGCTGCAGATCCTTGTTTTCCACTCCTCTTGGTCCAGCGAAGCTGTGGGGAAGGTTTGGGTTTCCCTTGGGTTCAACAGGCAAAGTGCCACCCATGGAGGTTTGCTTTTTATCTTCCATGTCACAGAGGCACAGAATCACCTGGCTGGAAGAAACCTTCAGGTCATTGAGTGCAACCTTAGAATCAGTATGGTTTAGGTTGGAAGGGAGCTCAAGGATCAGCCAGTTCCAACCCCCTGCCATAGGCAGGGACACCTCCCGCTAGAGCAGGTTGCTCAAGGCCTCATCCACCCTGGTCCTGAACACCTGCAGGGAGGTTGTGGAGCACAGAAGCACCCAATGTGATCTTTGATCACATTGGGTGCTTCTGTGCTCCACAACCTCCCTGGGCAACCTGTGCCAGTCTCTCACCACCCTCCCTGCAAACAACTTCCTCACATCCAGTTTCAGTCTCCCCTCTGCCACTTCAAACCCATTCCTCCTCATCCAGACCTTGTCAAGAGTCCTTCCCCTGCCTTCCTGGCCCCCTTCAGATCCTGGAAGGCCACTCCAAGGTCTCCTCCAACCCTTCTCTACTCCATAACCTAGTCATGAATGGTTTGTGTTAGAAGGGACCTCCAAAGCTCATCCAGTTCAACCCCCACCCTGCACTCAGCAGGGACATCCTCCCCTAGAGCAGGTTGCCCACAGCCCTGTCGAGCCTCACCTTGAATATCTCCAGGGATGAGGCCTCAACCACCTCCCTGGGCAACCTGCTGCAGGGTTCCAGCAGCCTCCTGGTGCAGAACTTGTTCCTCACATCCAATCTCAATCAGCTCTGCTCTAGTTTGCAGCCCTTGTCCCTGCTTGCCTTTGCCAACATCCCTCTGCAGCCTCCTTGTAGCCCCTTCAGATACTGGCAGGCTGCTGTTAGGTCTCCTTGGAGCCTTCTCTTCTCCAGGCTGCACACCCCCAGCTCCCTTAGCCTGTCCCATAGCAGAGCTGCTCCAACCCCAGCTCCCTGATCATTTTTGTGGCTTCCTCTGGACCTGCTCCATCAGGTCCACATCCTTCCTGTGCTGAGGACTCCAGAGCTCGACACAGTGCTCCAGGTGAGGTCTCACAGAGCATCTCTCTCTACACAGCTGCTAAATCATGCACACTGTGAAGTGTTTAACTCATCATAGGAGGAGTCTTCAGCCCTGGAGAGCCTCCAGGAGAAGTCAAGGCACTGCCAGATCCATACTCACCTACAGCCACTAATTGAATTGGGTTCTCAGGGTACAAAAAGCTCTGCCTGGTGCTTCTTGCACTGCTTTGTCTTGAGCATCACCATGCCAGAGTCCCTGTCCAGGAAGTGAAAATCATTTCAGTTAATACTGATGTTTGAAGCTGAAATCTCTTTGCAGGTCAAGTTTACATCTCACAGACTGGGATCCTCCTGGGGATTCCATGGCTTCAGGCACCAGTCACATGCCCAGAGAGTCAGTTGCCCAAAGGCTCTGATCTAAAGCCTGGTTTTGAGCTAGAACCAGGAGAAACCAGTGGAGGTGTTTCAATTGGAAGAGCAATCAGAAGTCTCTTCTGCTGGAAGATGTTCAAAAGGAGCAGACTTGTTGGCAGAAGCATTGCCAGGCTGTCCTGCCTTGGACCCCTTGGTGGTGATGTTGGCCTGACCTGGCTCCCAGCTGGAATCCCAAACTGCTCCCTGCTCCCGGGGGCTGTCCAGGCCTTTTACACCTCTTTAAGCTCTAAATGTGGCCTGATCTGGCAGCAGCCCTGGGGATCTCCTCACTTAGGTGTGCAGTCTGTGGTCAGGAGCCAGGATACCTCCCTGAGATGTGAAACCAGTTGGGGCTGTTGAGCCTGGACAAGAGAAGAGTCCAGGGAGACTTTACAGTACCTGAAAGGGATTACAGGAGAGCTGGGGAGGGACTTGGGACAAAGGCTGGGAGTGCCAGGACAAGGGACAATGGCTTTGAGCTGGGAGAGGGGAGACAGTGGAGATGAGGGAGAAATTGTTGAAAGTGAGCTGCATCCAAAGCAGCATAGCCAGAGACAGAGAGAGGGGATTCTGCCACCCTGCTCTGGGGAGACCTCACCTGCAGGGCTGGGGCCAGCTCTGGGGCCAAAAGGACCTGGACCTGCTGGAGAGGGTCCAGAGGAGGCCACAGAGATGATCAGAGGTTCTGCATCAGATGATGCAGAACCTTTGCTATGGCAACAGGCTGGGAGATTGGGGCTGTTGAGCATGCAGAAGAGAAGGCTGCAGGGAGAGCTTAGAGCAGCCTTCCAGTGCCTGAAGGGGCTGCAGGAGAGCTGAGGAGGGACTTTGGACAAGGGCTGGGAGTGCCAGGATGAGGGACAATGGCTTTGAGCTGGGAGAGGAGAGATTGAGAGTGGAGATGAGGAAGAAACTGTTGAGAGTGAGGGTGAAGAGACACTGGCACAGGTTGCCCAGGGAGGCAGTGGCTGCGTCCTGCGTGGAGGTGTTCAAGGCCAGGCTGGGTGAGGCCTTGAGCAGCCTGTGCTGGTGGGAGGTGTCCCTGCCCATGGAACTGGATGATGTTTAAAGTCCCATCCAACCCATCCTGTTCTGTGATTCTCTCTGACTCTCAGCTGCACCTTCACTGAACCCTGTTCCTTTTTGCCTCCATCTCAGTCAAAGCACTTTGCAAGGACTGTGTGGTGGAGAGGTGTCGAATCCTGCGCCTGAAGAACCAACTCAACGAGGACTACAAGACTGTTACCAACCTGCTGAAGATAACAGTCAAGGGGTATGTAAGTCCTGGGGCCTTCAAACCTTGCCAGAGGTGTTTTTAGAGGTGCTTCCTCTAATTAGCCTGAGAGGAGACCTCATTGCTCTCTACAACTCCGTGAAAGGAGGTTGGAGTCAGGTGGGGTTGGTCTCTTTTCCCTGGTATCAGGTGATAGAATGAGAGGAAATGGCTTAAAACCTATCCCAGGGGAGGGATAGTTTGGCCAGGAGGAACAATTTCTGTCCTTCAGGAGTGGTCAAAGATTGGAACAGGCTGCCCAGGGAGGTGGTGGAAGTCCCCATCCCTGGAGGTGTTGAAGAAACCTGTGGCCATGGATGGCCCTTGGGGACACTTAGGTGGCTGTGGTGGGGCTGGGCTGATGGTTGGACTCTGTCATCTTAGAGACCTTTTCCAACTGAGCCAATTCTGTGATTTCCTCAAGGTTTTGCTGTTTGGGCTGCAGAGGGGAACGTTGGGGTCTGAAACTGACGTTGCTGATGTTGTTCTCTCTCGGCAGCAGCGATGGGTTTTGGGTCGGGAAGGTGTCCTTGAGGAGCTGGCGGCAGCTGGCTCTGGAGCAGTTAAATGAGCAAGATGAGGACTCGGAGCACAGCAACGGCAAAATGAACGGGAACACCCCCAGCAAAGGTAGCTCTGCTGCTGGAGACAGCCACCTGCTCTGCCTGCCACCCAGCAAGGCACCTCAGGCCCTCCTCTAGTTGGTTTGCTTCTGTTGTGTGATTGGGGAGGGAAGAGGAAGGGATAGAGCACAGCAGAAGCTGCTTCGTTTTGCAGCTTGCATCGGGTTGGAAGGGATCCTCAAAGCTCATCTTGTCCAACCCCCTGCAGGCAGCAGGGACACCTCCAACTAGAGCAGGCTGCACAGGGACTCATCAAATCTNTCCAGGGAGACTTTACAGTACCTGAAAGGGATTACAGGAGAGCTGGGGAGGGACTTGGGACAAAGGCTGGGAGTGCCAGGACAAGGGACAATGGCTTTGAGCTGGGAGAGGGGAGACAGTGGAGATGAGGGAGAAATTGTTGAAAGTGAGCTGCATCCAAAGCAGCATAGCCAGAGACAGAGAGAGGGGATTCTGCCACCCTGCTCTGGGGAGACCTCACCTGCAGGGCTGGGGCCAGCTCTGGGGCCAAAAGGACCTGGACCTGCTGGAGAGGGTCCAGAGGAGGCCACAGAGATGATCAGAGGTTCTGCATCAGATGATGCAGAACCTTTGCTATGGCAACAGGCTGGGAGATTGGGGCTGTTGAGCATGCAGAAGAGAAGGCTGCAGGGAGAGCTTAGAGCAGCCTTCCAGTGCCTGAAGGGGCTGCAGGAGAGCTGAGGAGGGACTTTGGACAAGGGCTGGGAGTGCCAGGATGAGGGACAATGGCTTTGAGCTGGGAGAGGAGAGATTGAGAGTGGAGATGAGGAAGAAACTGTTGAGAGTGAGGGTGAAGAGACACTGGCACAGGTTGCCCAGGGAGGCAGTGGCTGCGTCCTGCGTGGAGGTGTTCAAGGCCAGGCTGGGTGAGGCCTTGAGCAGCCTGTGCTGGTGGGAGGTGTCCCTGCCCATGGAACTGGATGATGTTTAAAGTCCCATCCAACCCATCCTGTTCTGTGATTCTCTCTGACTCTCAGCTGCACCTTCACTGAACCCTGTTCCTTTTTGCCTCCATCTCAGTCAAAGCACTTTGCAAGGACTGTGTGGTGGAGAGGTGTCGAATCCTGCGCCTGAAGAACCAACTCAACGAGGACTACAAGACTGTTACCAACCTGCTGAAGATAACAGTCAAGGGGTATGTAAGTCCTGGGGCCTTCAAACCTTGCCAGAGGTGTTTTTAGAGGTGCTTCCTCTAATTAGCCTGAGAGGAGACCTCATTGCTCTCTACAACTCCGTGAAAGGAGGTTGGAGTCAGGTGGGGTTGGTCTCTTTTCCCTGGTATCAGGTGATAGAATGAGAGGAAATGGCTTAAAACCTATCCCAGGGGAGGGATAGTTTGGCCAGGAGGAACAATTTCTGTCCTTCAGGAGTGGTCAAAGATTGGAACAGGCTGCCCAGGGAGGTGGTGGAAGTCCCCATCCCTGGAGGTGTTGAAGAAACCTGTGGCCATGGATGGCCCTTGGGGACACTGTTAGGTGGCTGTGGTAGGGCTGGGCTGATGGTTGGACTCTGTCATCTCAGAGACCTTTTCCAACTGAGCCAATTATGTGATTTCCTCAAGGTTTTGCTGTTTGGGCTGCAGAGGGGAACTCTGGGGTCTGAAACTGACGTTGCTGATGTTGTTCTCTCTCTCTCTCTCGGCAGCAGCGATGGGTTTTGGGTCGGGAAGGTGTCCTTGAGGAGCTGGCGGCAGCTGGCTCTGGAGCAGTTAAATGAGCAAGATGAGGACTCGGAGCACAGCAACGGCAAAATGAACGGGAACACCCCCAGCAAAGGTAGCTCTGCTGCTGGAGACAGCCACCTGCTCTGCCTGCCACCCAGCAAGGCACCTCAGGCCCTCCTCTAGTTGGTTTGCTTCTGTTGTGTGATTGGGGAGGGAAGAGGAAGGGATAGAGCACAGCAGAAGCTGCTTCGTTTTGCAGCTTGCATCGGGCTGGAAGGGATCCTCAAAGCTCATCTTGTCCAACCCCCTGCAGGCAGCAGGGACACCTCCAACTAGAGCAGGCTGCACAGGGACTCATCAAATCTGAGCCTGAATGTCTCTATCACACCCTTGGGCAACTTGTTCCAGTGTCTCCCCACCCTTACTGTGCAGAACTTCCTTCTCCTGTCCAACCTAACTCTGCCCTGCTCCAGTTTCAAACCACTGCCCTCTGTGCTCCCCACAGATCCTTCTGAACAGTCCCTCCCCAGCCTGCCTGGAGGTTTCCCACAGATACTGAAACAGCTCTGAGGTCTCCCTAGAGCCTTCTCCAGGCTGAACAGCCCCAACTCTCCCAGCCTGTCCCCACAGTGGAGGTTCTGCAGCCCTCTGATCATCTTTGTGGCTTCCTCTGGACCCTTTCCAACAGCTCCATGTCCTTTTGTTGAAGGTCCCATAGCAGGCCCCAGCCCTGCAGATGAGGTCTCAGAGAGCAGAGGGGCAGGATCTCCTCTCTCCATCTCTGCCCACACTGCTTGGGATGCAGCCCAGGCTGCCCTTGGCCTTCTGTGCTGCCAGTGCCCATTGCTGGCTCCTGCCCAGCTTCTCCCCCACCGGCACCCTCTAGTCCTTCTCTGCAGGGCTGCTCTCAACCTCAGCATCCTCCAGCCTGGATCGATATCGAGGGTTGCCCCAGCCCAGGTGCAGGACTGTGGGCTTGGCCTTATTGTACCTCATGAGGTTCTTCCTCAGCCTTCCTCTCTAGGTCCCTCGGAGCTTCTTATCTTGCTGAGCTTCCACTGTGCTGGGAGATGCTCATTAGCCGAGGAGATGAGGTGTTAAGTAGTCCTACAAGACACTCATCCGCATCTATCTTAAAGAGACACCACAGGGGAGGAGGTGACAGGAGAATGCCCTCGGGGAAGGGCTGAAGATGTTCGTTGGATGCAGCAGAGCAGCACTGAAAAAACACAGCCTAGAGGAAAGGAGTCCCGAATTGAGCTCTCTTCTGTGCCCACAGAATGAATCTCTAAGGGGGTTTTATTTGCCTTCTGTTCTTTAAACCTTGGGAAACAATATTTAGTTGAGCTTTTAGTTTCTTAACTGAGGGCAAGAAGTTTGTGTGGCTGAAATGAAGGCTCAGGGGAGATCTTCTGTAGGCCTTCCAGTACCTGAAAGGGGCTACAGGAAGGCTGGAGAGGGACTGCTTCCAAAGCCTGCAGTGAAAGGGTGAGAGTGAATGGATTGAAGCTGGAAGAGAGGACATTGAGAGTGGAGATGTGGAAGAAATTGTTGAGAATGAGGATGGGGAGACACTGGAACAGGTTGCCCAGGGAGGTTATGGCTGCCCCATCCCTGGAAGTGTTCAAGGTCAGGTTGGATGAGGCCTTGAGTAAGCTGGGCCAGTGGGAGGTGTCCCTGCCCGTGGCAGAGGGTTGGTACTGGATGGTCTGAAGATCTAAGGGTTCTAAGAGTCGCTGGCAGTGGAGATGCTGGGCTGGCAGTGGAGATGCTGGGCTGGCAGCGTTGGGCTTGGGCTGGCAGGCTCTGAGAACACCACAGCCCTCCTGATGATATCTGTAAGCTGCTGGTGGAGCATCCATGGGGAGAAGACTCTCCTCATTCCTTAGTGGTGACCTCTCCTCTGAGCTACCACTGCTCATTCCTGGGTGGTGACCTTGGTTTTGCAGCAAGTCCCAGCTCCCAGCGGTCCGTGGGGGTCGCTCAGAAGCCAAGCTGCTCCTTGGAGGCTCTGACTAACACATTGTTGTGTCCGTGGTGCTCCACTTCAGTGGCCACTGCTTCTGTCTGTGCTTCTGAACTGTAATTTATAGTTACTGTGGGGCTTCCCAACCCCCTGGCAGGCTTCCCCCTTCCTTTGTCGGGCAGCATCTGGTTTAGATCAGCATCCTCAAGGCAAAGAGTGGACTCCTGTATTGCCAGGAAGGTTTCTGCTCCCTGCGCTCTTACCTCCACTCGTGTTTAGGTTTAAGCTGGAGATCTCTGGGAGCCCCGAACCCCTCTGGTGGTTTGTCTGTAACAAATGTGGCCTTTGTAATCTCACAAAGGACCAGCTTGTGCTGCCTGCACTTCAAAGCACTCCTACAGTGGCCTGTGGGCTGTAATGCTGCCCACCCAGAGGCCAAGACATTCGAGAAGAACAAATTTCCTTCCAACCTCTCCCTTGGGTTCAGGGTTTTGCTGAGATTTGAAAGGCAACAACCACACTGCTTCCCCCCAAAGCTTTTCCCTTTCCTTGGCAGGGAACCTCTCTGCACTCTGCTTGGTTCATTTCTTGGTTTGTTTTGGTGTTTTGGGTTTTGCTTTATTCCCCTTTTTGTTTAATTAGATGATTCAAACGAAGAGAAGAGAGAGGAGGAAGAGGAGTTAAATTTTAATGAAGACATCGTTTGCCCACACGGTGAGTCTCTGGGGGCTGAATGGAGCTGTTGTTGCCCACTCTGCTCTGGGCATTAACCTCTTAGCCTTTGCTCCGTCTGAGGCCACCACAAGTGGTCACTGAGGGGAATGAGTTTCCTTCTCCTTTGCTTGGGGTTTCTTCTCAGCAGGCTTGGAGCCTTTATCTGTGAGCACTACCTCAGCAGGCCTGAATGCTGGGATGCTGGAATGCTCTGGGAGATGCTGGGCTGTGGGTTGGGAGCAGCTCTTCCTCTCCTTAACAGATCAGGGAACGGTTTTGCTTGCAAGAGACCTTGAAGATCACTGAATCCAACCCTTCAGCCAGCACTGCCAGGGCACCACTAAACCATGGCCCTCAGCACCATATCTACACAGCTTTGAAACCCCTCCAGGGATGAGGACTCCACCACTGCCTTGGGCAGGCTGGGCCAGGCCTTGGCAACCTTTATGGGGATGAAATTTTTCTTTGTGTCCAACTTAAACCTCTCCTTGTGCAACTTGAGGGTGTTTCCTCCTGCCCTGCCAAAGCTCAGCTCCAGGCAGGGCAGGAGGAACCATGATTCTAGTGAGAAAGCAGCAGCACCGAGGGTCTGCAGCCCCTTGGAGCTGTGAAAGCATTAGGAGAAGAGCTGGTGGTGTAAATCAGTCAAGGTGGGAGCTGAGAGCATCCACTGATTGTCAGGAGAGGAGGAGCACTCGCAGCCAAGTGGAGGAGCAGGCCCAGGCTATCGATTCCCAACCTGCTGCGCTTTGGTGTCGGTTTACATAAGGTTGTGACCCGGTGTTAATTGTTTCGTTAAGTGATGGTTCATTAGCCACATCCTGGCTACCCTGCTGCTTAAATCTCACCTTTTTGTACCTTCTGTGTCACCTCCTGAGCTCTCTATTCTGGTCAACTCCTCTTTGGAGGCACCGATTTCCCTGCCAGGCCTGCTCCATCTTGTTTCTAGGAAGACGGAGAGGTGCCATAAATGAGCAGCACACCTCCTGTCACCGGGGCTAGTCCTGGGTGTGGAGTCAAACCTGTGAGGTTCGGTTAAGGCTGGGTTTAAAGCAGCTGCTTTGAGCATTTAGCTGCTTAGCAGAGCCTTTAACACCTTGTTTTCCACCCATTGCAGGCTGCTGCTCTGAAATAAAAGTAGGCAGCTTGGTGCTGAGGCTTTTTATGTGGCCAGATGCGGTGGAAATAGGTCAGCAGTCCCCTGAAAATATTGTGCTGGTGAATCACTGCTTGGTCTGTGCCTTTAGGTCACATCAGAGTAACTGACATGAAATCTGGGGGCAGCTGGTGGGGCAGGGGGCAGCGATTTCAGCTAACCTCCGAACGCTGCCTGCAAAACAACCTTTCCACCTTTAACATTTCCCTCTGGAGCCTATCAGCAAAGCTCAAGCCTGGGCCCTGCAGCCTTCATTTTGCTGTGGAGGAAGTTGCTGCTGTCATGGTAGGCTCTGGAAAAGCCAGGCCTGTGTCTGTGAGGTCTGGCTGGCCTCCAGCGATGCCAGTCGGGCGTCCCCCAAGAAGTCTCTCTGCATCTCTGCTGCAGTTTCTCCCTCCCCAGTAGCTGCCCGACCTCAGCAGCCAGTCGTTTTTTCCAGATACCAACTTAAAACCCCTTTGATGTCAGTGCCCAGAACGTGTCCCTGGCCAGCAGGAGGGGGAAGCAGAGGCAGCAGCAGTTAAGATCATCTCCTTCCAGATGGCAGAGCACTTGTTCCTGCGCACCCGGATCAAATCTTTCCACCTCTCTGGCTCCACAGCCTGCTAAGCTGTTTTCATTAATCACAAGGTGTCAAGGCTCTTATTTGTACAAGCTTTGGTTTTTTTGCTCCCTCCCTCTCCAAGCCTTGCTGGCTCTGGTCCTGCCTTCTCATATGGTAAAGCTTGGCCACTTGGTTGGGTTGGCTGAGGAGCAAGTGGCCAAGTGCTCGCCAGAGCGGCTCGGCTCGACCTTTGTTGGAGGAGAAGCAGGAGGGGAGTGTTGCTATTTTTTCCCTTTCAGAGCTGGCAGAAGTTCAGGCCTGACTGGAGGGGGCTGAGGAGCTGCTTGCCATGTTAAAGAGCTGCCAGAGCTGGGGGAGGAAGGAGCCTTTTCCCCTCATCTTCTTGCTGTAGCTCTTGGGGATGTAGCAAAGCAGATAATGAAGTATCCTTCCCTTGGCTGGACAGCTGAGCACTGCCACTTGGCACTTGTTTGCTTCCCTCCTGCTGGTGGAATCCATGGTGAAGGCAAATAGTGTCCTGGCCTGGATCAGCAACACTGTGACCAGCAGATCCAGGGAAGTGATTGTCCCCCTGTGCTTAGCACTGGTGAGGTCACACCTTGAGTACTGGATGTGGGTTTGCTGCTGGAGCAGGCCCAGAGAAGGGCAACAAGGCTGGGGAAGGGTCTAGAGAACAGAGCTGGGGAGGAGCAGCTGAGGGAGCTGGGGGGGTTCAGTCTGGAGAAATGGAGGCTGGGGAGAGAACTCATTGCTCTCTGAAAGGAGGTCTGGAGCTAGGGTGGAGTTGGTCTCTTCTTCCAAGGAGCAAGTGATGGGACAAGAGGAAATGGCCTCAAGCTATCACAGGGGAGGTTCAGGTTGGAGATGAGGAGAAACTCCTTCACTGAAAAGGTTGCCAAGGCCTGGCCCAGGCTTGCGTCCTCATTGCTGGAGGTGCTTAAAAGAGGCAGAGATGTGGTACTGAGGGCCATGGTTTAGCTCCATTGTAGAGTTAGAGAATGGCTGGACTGGGACTGGATGACCTGGAAGGTCTTCTCCACGGTTCTGTGTCCCAGCCTACTGCAGTGCCTGTTCCCTGCCTTGCTCGCTGTGGCCACATGTGGCTCGGCTGTGCCTTGGCTTCCCAGCTGCTGTCCCATAGGGATCTGAGGTTGTGTTTTCCCCTTGGTGGCTGTCAAGCAGGCAGCTGGACAAGGCCTGTCACCACCTCCTTTTTTCCCAAGCTGTGTTTGTCTGCCCCTGTCCTCGTGTGTGCACCTGTGGCGTGGAGCGGGAGTGTGATCTTCCTGCTGTGGCTCTCGCTGACCTGACAGATGTGTCCTGCTGAGCCCTTCTTTGGGAGCTCCTTGAGCTGCTTGGGCATCAGGGGAAATAAAAGGGTAAACCAGTTGGCTGGGGGGAGAGCTGGGAGGTCTTGCTGCAGGTCTTCATGCCCCAGTTGTTCCCCAGAGCACACAGTCTGCCCTGTCCAGATGTTGAGGTGCTGAGATGAAGCTGCCTGAGGTAGCGGAGTGGTGATTTTGTTGGCCATGGAGTCACAGAATGGTTGGAAAAGACCTTTAAGGTAGACTCACAGAATTGTTTGGGTTGGAAGAGACCTTTAAGATCATCAGGTCCAACCCTTAACCCAGCACTGCCAGGGTACCACTAAGCCATGGCCCTCAGCACCACATCTCCACAGCTTTGAAACCCCCCTGGGGATGGAGGCTCCACCACTGCCCTGGGCAGCCTGGGCCAGGAGTTGACAACGCTTCTGGTGAAGAATTTCCTTCTGATATCCAACCTACACCTTCCCTGGGGCAACTTAAGGCCATTTCCTCTTGTCCTATAGCTTGTTCCTTGGGAGAACAGACCAACCCTGACCTGGCTCCAGCCTCCTTAGCTGCAGTGTCAGAAGACCTCCACTCAGCCTCCTTCCAGAATCAGAATTAACCAGGTTGGAAAACACCTCCAGGGTCACCGAGTCCAACCTCTCAGCTAACCCTTCTAAGCCACTAAGCCATGGCACTGAGTGCCTCATGCAGCCTTCTCTTAAACACCTCCAGGCATGGAGACTCCACCACCTCCCTGGGCAGCCCATTCCAACGCCAATCACTCTCTCTGCCAACAACTTCCTCCTAACATCCAGCCTCAACCTGCCCTGCCACAGCTTGAGGCTGTGTCCCCTTCTTCTGTCCCTGGCTGCCTGGCAGCAGAGCCCAACCCCAGCTGGCTACAGCCTCCCTGCAGGCAGCTGCAGACAGCAATGAGCTCTGCCCTGAGCCTCCTCTGCTGCAGGCTGCACACCCCCAGCTCCCTCAGCCTCTCCTCACAGGGCTGTGCTCCAGGCCCCTCCCCAGCCTTGC
Source organism: Tricholaema leucomelas (assembly GCA_013400475.1). Lineage (NCBI taxonomy): Eukaryota > Metazoa > Chordata > Aves > Piciformes > Lybiidae > Tricholaema lacrymosa > Tricholaema leucomelas. The sequence continues at coordinate 20,331 of WAAF01005178.1, read as the reverse complement.
TGCCCTTCTCTAGGCACTTTCCAGCACCTCAACATCTCTGGACATGTTCAAGAACCTTCTCTCACTTTTTCTCCCCATCAGGGCAGTGGGAAGCCCCTGGCTTCTCTTTGACAGGGCACAGAGTTAGTCTGCAGCTTGGTAAATGGAGTCCCCATCCAACTGGAGCTGTGGGTAGCCAGGATCAGAAGTTGGTAGCCCTGTTCCCTCTTTACCCTCTGCTTTTCCTCTCTGCCACCACATGTGTTTGATCAGCTGCCTGGCTTTATGTGCTTGGAGATCTAAAGGACATCAAAGTCCTGGGTTTGGGATTGTTTTTCCTGCCTAAACAAAGGAAATGATAAAGAAGCTGAAGGTGACTTTGAGCTCTTTGTGCTGACACATGGAGGTCTCCCTCCACCTCCATACCCTGAGATCTCTCCCATCTGCTGGGGGCTGCAGAACGCTGCTGAGTGAAGCCTTTCTCTTGGCTGTCTCCCTGCAGGTGACCTCTGCATCTCAGAGAACGAGCGCAGGGTGGTCTCCAAGGAAGCCTGGGAGAAACTCAAGCAGTATTTTCCAAAGGCCCCAGAATTCCCAAGTAGCAAAGAGTGCTGCTCCCAGTGCAAGGTACTGGAACGCCAGCCGAGCTCTGTTGGCTGTCGGTGCGGGGCTGTGGGTCTGCTTTGTCTCCCCAGGGCAGACCCAAGCGGTGGCAGCCTCCAGCGGCAGCCAGGAGCTGGAGCTGAGCTGGAGCTGTGAGCTCACTTCACTCTTTTGTGCAGATTTTGGAGCGTGAAGGGGAGGAGAATGAAGCTCTGCACAAGATGATGGCCAGCGAGCAAAAGACCTCTCTCCAGAACCTGTTCCACGATAAATCCAGACCCTGTCTGGGCAGCTGGCCTCAGGTAGGGGAAGGAGGGAGGCCAGGGGAGGGTAGCAGGGCTTGGGAGGGTGCTCTGATCACAGAATCCTACAGTGGGTTGGAAGTGACCTCAAAAACCATCCAGTTACAACCCTGTGCCGTGGGCAAGGACACCTCCCACCAGCACAGCTTGCTCAGGGCCCCATACAACCTGGCCTCAACACCTCCAGGGAGAGGGCAGCCACAGCCTCCCTGGGCAACCTCTGCCAGTCTCTCCCCACCCTCACACTCAACGATTTCTTCCCCATCTCCACCCTCAGTGTCCTCTCTCCCAGCTCAAAGCCATTGGCCCTCAGCCCTTGTCAAAAGTCCCTCCCCAGCTCTCCTGTAGTCCCTTCAGGCACTGCAAGGCTGCTCTAAGGTCTCCCCGGAGCCTTCTCTTCTCCAGGCTCAACAGCCCCAGTCTCCCAGCCTGTCCCCATAGCAGAGGTTCTCCAGCCCTCTGATTACATTTATGGCCTCCTCTGAACTCTCTCCACCAGCTCCAGGTCTCTCGTATGTTGGGAGCCTCAGAGCTGGAGGCAGTGCTGCAGGAGAGGTCTGAGCAGAGCAGAATCCCCTCCCTGTGCTGCTGCTCTCCCTGCTCTGGCTGCAGCTCAGCACACAGCTGGCTCTGGGCTGCCAGTGCCCATTGCTGGCTCCTGGGCACTTTGTCACCAACTGACACCCTCAGGTCCTTCTCTTCAAGGCTGCTCTCCGTACCTCTGCTCAGCCTGATGGATTTTGATCTTGATGAGTTTTTACCTCTCTCTCTCTATGAACTTTTATTCCACCTGAGTGGCATCTGCCTGATGATAATGAGGCTGAGCAAAAAGCTGGAGACTTTCAGGGCCTGTTGTGCCAGGCCGAGGGCTGATGGTTTGAACTCAAAGAGGGAGATTCCAACTGGAGAGAAGGGAGAAATGTTTGACACTGAGGGTGGTGAGAGCCTGGCCCAGGTTGCCCAGAGAGGTAGGAGGGGCCCATGGCTGGCACCATTCCAAGTGAGGTTGTTCGAGGCTCTGAGCAACCTGCTCTGGTTGCAGCTGTCTCTGCTGAGTGCAGGTTCTTGAACTAGATGACCTTTACAGGTCCCTTCCCACCCAAACCAGTTTGAGACTGATAATCACTCACCGTGCTCATGCCAGGGCTGTGTGCACGGTGCCAAGGTGTGATTGCCTGGTTACTGTGCTGGCACAGAGCCTGCAGTGGATACAGGAGAGCAGCTCCTGTGCCAGCATAGCTGTGGCTGGCCTGCAGTCAGCTCCACAAACAGTGGCAGCTCTGCTGCTTTGCTCACGGCTGGCCCGAGGAGGACCGAGAGCGGAGGCAGCTTTGCATCAGCCTCTGCCTGCCTGAGGAGTTGTAGAGCTGCCTTGGAAGAGACCTTTTGGAGGTCATCCACTTCAACCCTCAGCCCAGCACAGCCACAGCACCACTAAACCACGGCCCTCAGTACCACATCTCCATGGCTTTAAGTCCCTCCAGGGCTGGGGACTGCAGCACTGCCCTGGGCAGCCTGGGCCAGGCCTTCACAACCCTCAAGGGGAAAAATTATTCCTCATGGCCAACCTTAAACCTCCCCTCGGGCAACTTAGGGCTGTTTTCCTTTGTCCTCTTGCTTATTCCTTGGTTGCAAAAGACCTTCAAGAGTGTCCAGTCCAACCAGTATCTAGCTCTGCCAGGTCTGGTGCTAAGCATGGCCCTCAGCACCACATCTCTGCCTCTTGGAAATGCCTCCAGGGATGAGGACACAACCTGGGCAGCCTGGGCCAGGGTTTGAGAACCCTATCAAAGAAGTGTCTTCTGCTACCCAGCCTGAACCTCCTCTGAGGCTACTTGGGGCCATTTCCTCTTGTCCTGTCACTTGTTCCTTGGGAGAAGAGACCAACCCCACCTGGCTCCAGCCTTCTTTCAGGGAGTTGTAGGGAGCCAGGTCTCCCCCCAGCCTCCTCTTCTCCAGGCTGAACAAGCCCAGGTCCCTCAGCTGCTCCTCACCAGACCTGTTCTCCAGCTTTGTTGCCCTTCTCTGGCCATGCTCAAGCCCCTCAACATTCTTCAAGTGAGGGACCCAGTATTCAAGGTGTGCCCTCAGCAGTGCTCAGTACAGGGCACAATCTCCTCTTCAGTCCTGCCTCTTCCCGAGCAGACCAAGCTTTTGCCACTGCTCAGACACGATTCCTGTGTGCCCTGACAGCTCAAGAGCTCAGGAGGTGTTTCCTGCAGTGAGGAGTGGGAGTCACCCAGCACCTCTCATACTGGTTTCTCCCTGGTACAAACAATGCAGCTCTCCAGGACTGTCCTGAGGCTTTGAGGCAGCTCAGAGGACATGCCCCAGGCTGCTGGCTCCTGGATGTCTCGAGGTGCCGATTAATGATTGACTCTGGCTCTGCCAAGCTGCTTTGGCAGGTGTCTGCCTCAGTGGCTCCTCTGTGGGAGGGCAGCTTGCCACTCTGGGTGCCTGCTCCAGCCCTGAGAAGGTTGCTGAGGTTAACACAGCCATGATTCCCAACCAAGAGCTCCAAAATCTGCTCACTGCTGAGCTGGAGAGCTGCCAGATCTCACTGGAGGCTTTTAAGAGCAGTATTGGCTGGGTCTGCTTTGGTAGCTGAAGTAGGTGATGACAAGCTGGAGCTCATCACCATGGCACAGCTCCAGAGGTCAGGGTCTCTCCAGGCAGTGCAGCTATGTCCTCCACTCTGAAATGTCTGAAAATCAAGGGAGGAGAAGCTCTTTCCCTTGAGCTCTCTGAATTTCCCTGCTCTAAAGCAGCTGAGGTCCAGGGAGGAAAATAAGCAGAGTGGTTTAATGTAGAAGAGCTGAAAATCCCAGCTGTGTCCATGGATGTGCTGGATTTTCCTGCAGGAAGGTGGAATGAACCCTTAGATCTGTGTTAAGGATGGTGGTGAGGGTAGGTGAGCCTGGAAAGGATCTTATCACCCAGCCCCTGACACGGTGCAGTGAGGGTAGGGAGACCCTGGAACAGGCTGCCCAGGGAGGCTGTGGCTGCCCCCTCCCTGGAGGTGTTGAAGGCCAGACTGGATGAGGCCTTGAGGAATGAGACTAGTGGAAGGTCTTCCTCCTTAAGGCTTCCTTTATGCTTTAGGGGGAACCTAAGGCTCACAGGAAGGCTCAGATGAAGTACCTGAAGGGGCTGCAGGAGAGCTGAGGAGGGACTTTGGACAAGGGCTGGGAGTGACAGGATGAGGGACAATGGCTTAGAGCTGGGAGAGGGGAGAGTGAGAGTGGAGATGAGGAAGAAATTGTTGAGAGTGAGGGTGGGGAGAGACTGGCACAGGCTGCCCAGGGAGGTTCTGGCTGCCCTCTCCCTGGAGGTGTTGACGGCCAGGTTGGATGAGGCCTGGAGCACCCTGTGCTGATGGGAGATGTCCCTGCCCATGGCAGGGAGTTGGAGCTGGATGAGCTTTGAGGTCCCTTCCAACCCAAGCCAGTCTATGAATCTATGACTCTTGATGGTCTCTTGTGGTTTCTATCTCTTGGCAGATCATTAGGGGCAGGACAGCAGCAGTTTGTGCTGAACCCACTGGGTACACAGCCACGATTTTGAGGCTGTGCTGCTGCCACAGAGGAGAAACTTCTGGGTTTGGAAGAGTGAAGCAGTACAGCTTGGGAAGGAAAGAGTTCTCATGGCAGTTATTCCTTGACAGCACAAGGGTTGATTGATCATACTCTGATCAAATTCCGTCCCCAAATCCACCTATTCAATCTGTTAGGGATAGAAGGAGTGGAAATGGCCTGAAATGGTGCCAGGGCAGGTTCAGGTTGGCCATGAGGAACAATTTCTTCCCTGCAAGAGTGGTCAGGGATTGGCACAAGCTGCCCAGGGAGGTAGTGGAGTCTTCATCCCTGGAGGTGTTCAAGAAACCTGTGGTCATGGCACTTGGAGACATGGTTTGGTGGCCATGGTGGTGCTGGGTTGGTGGTTGGACTGGAAGATCTTTGAAGCTGAAACAACTCCATGGTTCTGTGAAGCACAGAGTGGGTTTGCTGCTGGGGTGAGCAGCACTGAGCGCGATGTGACGCCAGGTGAGGGTGAGGTGTGGGGTTGGGGTGAGCTGGGACACACAGGAGGTTTTCAAGGGGCTGAGAAGACACTGCTGTTATTTTGGGAGCTGCTTTGGCAGCTGAGGGTTGGGTTATGATGTGGTGGAAAGTGGAGATGTCAGACACTGGCACAGGCTGCCCAGAGAGGTGGTGAAGTCACCACCCCTGGAGGTGTTGAAGACACCTGTGGCCATGGCAGCGTGGGACATGATTTGGTGGCTGTGGTGGTGGTAGATTGGTGATCAGACAGGATCATCTTGGAGGGCTTTGCCAACTAAACCAATTCTATGGTCCTCTGAAACGAGAGAGGTCAGAGTGGGCTCACCCCACACACACCTCTGGTGGGGGCTCCAGAGATGGAGCTGCTCCAAACCCCGGCGAGAGCTAAGGCGGCGTGGGGGAGCCCGAGCTGCTTCGGCGGGGGTGGCAAAGGGCCATTTCCTGCTGTGAGTGGAAGGTAATTGGATCTAAAGCTAAATTAACTTTGTAATAAACACGAGATTAGTAATGTAAGTGCTTGATCCCAAATTACTTTTCCTTGGCTTCCCCAGCACGCTGGGATGGAGTTGTCATGGCAAGGCCCGGAGGAGAGCGCGGCGCTGAGCGGGCGGCGCTGAGCAGGCAGCACCTCCTTATTGTTGGCTTAATTAAACAGAGAGCCTCCTTTTGGTTCTTTTTCTTCCCCTCTCTCCACCTTCAGGAGACAGATGAGCTGTACATTGTCTCTCAGTTCTTCGTGGAAGAGTGGAGGAAATTCGTCAGGTAACTGGCCTGGGGGGTGGGGGTTGGCTGCTCTCTGGTTGCTTTTGTTTCCGGGGCTGGGCGGGAGGAGGAGGCTATAGAGAAGGATTCTGTTTCACCTGCAGTGTTGCATCCAGCTCTAGGGCCTCCAACACAAGAGGGATGTGGAGCTCTGCTGGAGTGGGTCCAGAGCTGGCCAAGATAGATGATCCGAGGGCTGGAGAAACCTCGGCAGTGAGGTTAGGCTGAGAGAGTTGGGGCTGTCGAGCCTGGAGAAGAGAAGGCTCCAGGGAGACCTTAGAGCTGCATTTCACTACCTGAGGGGCACCTGCAGGCAGGCTGGAGAGGGACTCTTCAGAAGGAGCAGAAGGCCAAGGACAGCCTGGGCTGCATCCAAAGCAGTGTGGCCAGAGATGGAGAGAGGAGATCCTGCCCCTCTGCTCTCTGAGACCCTCAACAAAAGGACATGGAGCTGCTGGAAAGGGTCCAGAGGAAGCCACAAAGATGATCAGAGGGCTGCAGAACCTCTGCTGTGAAGACAGGCTGGGAGAGTTGGGGCTGTGCAGCCTGGAGAGAAGGCTCCAGGGATTCCTCAGAGCTGCATTTCAGTATCTGTGGGAGACCTCCAGGCAGGCTGGGGAGGGACTGTTCAGAAGGGCCTGTGGGGATAGGATGAGGAGCAGTGGTTTGAAGCTGGAACAGGACAGGTTTAGGTTGGGCAGGAGGAGGAAGTTCTGCACAGTGAGGGTGGTGAGACACTGAAACAGGTTGCTCAGGGATGTGCTTGAGGCCCACTTCCTGGAGACACTCAAGCTCAGACTTAATGTGGCCTTGGGCAATCTGATTTAGGTGGAGGTGTCCCTGCTGCCTGCAGGGGTTTGGCCAAGATGCCCTTGGCAGGTCCCTTCCAGCCCAGCGCTGTCAGTGTGGCTGTGCAGGGTGCTCCTGGCGAGCAGGGAGCTCATTCCTGAGGGCTCTTATCAGCTGTAATCCTTTGTAAGAACCTGAATTTCCTTGTTTGCTGCCTCTTGCCCAGATGGTTGGATTAGATCCCTAACCTGATTAGTTGTTTCATCTGTCTGGAACTGTATCCTAGGCTCAGTCCCAGCTCCACAGGCCGCTGGGGATAGGAGATGGAAATCTCTGCCAGATAAAGGAGTCGCTCTGCAGCGTGCAGGAACGCGGAGCTGATTTCCTCCTCCTTGTAACATTCCCTCTTGGAATGCCTCCTGTAAATACCCACCTGCCATTTCCCCTTGGCTGCCTGCAGAGCTGTGGTTTTTGGCTGCAAGAGCCTGGGCAGGCTTTCCCAACCCTCTCTCCTCTCCCCGCGCAGGAGGCCGACGCGCTGCAGCCCTGTCTCCTCGGTGGGAAACAGCGTTCTCCTCTGCCCCCACGGAGGCCTGATGTTCACCTACGCTTCCATGACCAAAGAAGACTCCAAACTGTGAGTCTCTTCTCTTCACGTGGGTGCCTTCCTCCCTTGCTGAGCCTCAGGCAGCGCTCACACCGCGAGGAGCAAAGGCTTTCCCTCCAGCCGAGCGAACGCAGATGCTCTCTTAGGCCAACCTAAGCCTTCCGTGCAAGACCAGACCTAGATTGTTGAAGGCTGCTGGATCAGGAGAGAAAGAGCTCACTTCAGCCTGGCTGCTTCCCAACAATAAAGCAGCCTGGATTCAAGCAGGGTGGAGGAACATCCAGCTTGCTGTCCCCGGGCCTTGCCCCCGGAGCGCTGGATGCTGGGCTGCGGTTCATGCTCCGTAGCGTTTCTTTTGCAGCGATGCAGAACTAAAAGCAGCAGATCTTCCACTCCTCCTCTTCTCCTCCTCCTCCTCCTCCTCCAGCCACCCTCGGGCACGACTGGAGCAGAACAGCATCACTAATAACCTGCTGCTGTTATCCTGAACGTTCAGGCCTCCTGTGTAGCTGGGGTTAGGGGGTTGATGGTTTTTCTTTTCACAGGTTTTCTTTTGCTTCCAGACTGAAAAGGGGGTGGGGGAAGGCAAGGAGAGGCTGGTGAGGAGCTGGAGCTTGGCTTTGCCTCTGGCATAAAGCACCTTCTTGTTCCTTTGCACAGTATAGCTCTGATATGGCCCAGTGAGTGGGAGAGGATTCAAAAACTCTTTGTCGTGGATCACGTCATCAAAATCCGGCGCACAGCAGCGCCCGGCGCCGAGCCCGACGCCGCCGTCTTCACCTCGGAGCCCCGTGAGTGCCCCTCCTGCTGCCCTCCCTGCCCTGTCCTCCTGCTCCTCGCTGCCAGCTCCCTGAGAAGTGGCTCTTTTTGGGGTAAAGGGTCAGCTCTTGCTGCAGGAGGAGAGTGTAGCATGGCCTTTCAGGGTGTAAAGAGGGCGGGCAGGAAGCTCAGGCTTTTGGGCAGGGCCTGCTGTGACGGGACGAGGAGGGGATGGTTTGAGACTAAAAGAGGGAGATGCAGACCAGAGAGAGGAGGAGTTTCTCTGCACTGAGGATGGTGAGAACCTGGCCTGGGTTTCCCAGAGAAGTGGCAGGTGCCTCATCCCTGGCACCATTCCAAGTGAGGTTGTCTGGGGCTCTGAGCAGCCTGCTCCAGTTGCAGGTCATGGAGTCATAGAGTTGTTTTGACTGGAAAGTGGTGAAGGGCCTGGAGCACAGCCCTGGGAGGAGAGGCTGAGGGAGCTGGGGGTGTGCAGCCTGCAGAAGAGGAGGCTCAGGGCAGAGCTCATTGCTGCCTGCAGCTCCCTGCAGGGAGGCTGTAGCCAGGTGGGGTTGGGCTCTGCTGCCAGGCAGCCAGGGACAGAAGAAGGGGACACAGCCTGAAGCTGTGCCAGGGCAGGTCTAGGCTGGATGTTAGGATGAAGTTGTTGTCAGAGAGAGTGATTGGCATTGGAATGGGCTGCCCAGGGAGGTGGTGGAGTCTCTGTGGCTGGAGGTGTTGAAGCCAAGCCTGGCTGGGGCACTGAGTGCCATGGTCTGGTTGGTTGGGCAGGGCTGGGTGCCAGGTGGGGCTGGCTGAGCTTGGAGCTCTCTTCCAACCTGCCTGATTCTGTGATTCTAAGAGACCTTTAAGGTCATCAGGTCCTACTCACCCTACCTCCTGAAGCCTCAGGAGCAGCACTGCTTCCTGAAGAAGCTGTTCAGAGCCTCATCCTTCTGATGACATTAAAGGAGACCTCTCCTGTGATGCCATTTGCAAGGGGATGGCACCAGAGATGTCCCAGGGCAGAGCACCAAGGACTGATGGACTGGTTGTGACTTGAAGTCCCTCCTGATGCCAGTGTGGAGCTGTTGGGAAGGGAGTTGGATGTTTGGGGCTGTAGGACAAGTGGGCATAAGGCAGAGTGAGGCAGGGCTGGAGTTCTGGGGCTTTGGTTTCACCCAAAAGAAAGGGTTTGGCTCCCTGCAGGAAGTCTCACCAGGGAAGCTGGTGAGAGATGAGGACCATCCTCCCATCCTCTTGCTGGTCCCTCTCTTCTCAGGAGATCAACCTGTGCTGGGCTTTTATGGGGTTCTTATGATCACTGTTTGAGGATGGTGAGACCCTGGCTCAGGTTGCCCAGAGATGAGAGATGTCCCATCCCTAGAACCATTCTCAACCAGATTGGACAGGGCTCCAGACAGCCTGCTCTGCTTGCAGATGTCCCTGGTGAGCGCAGGAGGTTGGACTGGATGAGCTCTAGAGGTCCTTTCCCACCCAAACCAGTCTGGGATTCTATATTCTAAGGGGGTCAGAATTAAAGGGGGAGCTTGGCAGGTGCCCCTGGGTTGTGTCATCTACTTTGGGTTAGGGCAGGAGCTTGAGCTTGGAGGCCTTGGGCAGATGTCTTCAAGGAGCTGAAGGGATTGATTTGACTTTCCTTTGTGCCTCCCCAGAGCTCTGTCCAGAGTGCAGAGAGGGCCTCTTGTGCCAGCAGCAGCGAGACCTGCGTGAGTACACCCAGGCCACCATCTACATCCACAAAGTGGTGGACAACAAGAAGGTACCAGCCAGCTTCCTCCCTGCCTGCTGCCTCAGCCCAGCTCCCTTTCATTCAATGGAACCACACCAACTACCCAAATAATGTCCCTAACATGGTGGTGACACAGCTGTGACAGCCTGCCACAGGGCTGGGAGGTGCTACTGGGGGTGCTGGGTGGCCTGGGGTGGTGATGGTGGTGGTGATGGGCAGGGCTGCTCCTCTCTGCAAGCAAAAAGCTGCAGCTGCTCTGAAAATTTGATCTCCTTCAGGCTTCCTTTTGCCCAGGGGAACCTTTGCTCTCTCAGGGCCCTTCATGGATGTTCCCAGCTTTGGTTATTTCTGCCCACAGGAGGGCTGGAGAGGGACTATTGACAAGGTCTGGTGATGACAGGAGGAGGAGGCAGAGGGGAGATTGAAAATGGGTGGTAGGAAGAAGTTCTTGGCAGTGAGGGTGGTGAGACACTGGCACAGTTTGAGGGTGGTGAGACACTGGCAGAGGTTGAGGGTGGTGAGACACTGGCACAGGTTGCCCAGAGAGGTTGTGGAGCACAGAATCACCCAATGTGATCACATTGGGTGCTTCTGTGCTCCACACCCTCCCTGGAGGTGTTCAGGACCAGGTTGGCTGAGGCCTTGAGCAGCCTCTTCTAGTCCCTGCCTGTGGCTGGAAGGGGTTGGAACTGGCTGCGCTTTGAGGTCCTTTCCAACCTAACCCATTCTATGATTGTAGTCTTTGTCACAGTGTTACCAGGCTCTACCTGTTCTCCTCCCCCTCCAGTATTTGTCATCTTGGTTGCTGAAGTGACATTTATTCCTGCAGAGGAACAAGCTGTTAACCTCCACGGTGAGGAGGTCTCAGTGACTTTGGAGGTGGTGTTCAGGATCCCTGGTGAAGCTGTGAATTCTCTCTCTGCTTTGCTGAGGCCTTAAGGGACCTCTGTCAGGTCTAGAATTAGAATCATAGAATCAGTCAGGGTTGGAAGGGACCACAAAGATCAGACAGTCCCAACCCCCCTGCCATGCCCAGGGACACCCTACCCTAGAGCAGACTGCACACAGCCTCAGCCAGCCTGGCCTGAAACACCTCCAGCCATGGGGCCTCAACCACCTCCCTGGGCAACCCATTCCAGCCTCTCACCACTCTCCTGCTCAACAACTTCCTCCTCACCTCCAGCCTGACTCTCCCCACCTCCAGCTTTGCTCCATTCCCCCCAGTCCTGTCACTCCCTCACAGCCTCAAAAGTCCCTCCCCAGCTTTTTTTTGTAGCTCCCTTCAGATCCTGGCAGGCCACAAGAAGCTTCACAATTGGTTTCACAGGTACCCAGCAGCTGGATGCAGTGAAGCTTCATCCTTAGGTCTTCTTTTATGCTTTAAAGGGGAACCTGAGGCTCATAGGCAAGCTCAGATAGAGCCTGACAGTGCCTGAAGGGGCTACAGGAGAGCTGAGGAGGGATTTTTGACAAGGGCTGGGAGTGCCAGGATGAGGGACAATGGATTGAAGCTAGAAGAGGAGAGATTGAGAGAAGAGATGAGGAAGAAATTGTTGAGAGTGAGGGTGGGGAGAGACTGGCACAGGTTGCCCAGGGAGGCTGTGACTGTCCCCTGCCTGGAGGTGTTCAGGGTCGGGTTGGACGAGGCCTTGAGCAGCCTGTGCTGGTGGGAGGTGTCCCTGCCCATGGCAGGGGGTTGGACCTGGATGACCTTTAAGGTCCCTTCCAACCCATTCTGGGCTTCTGTGTTCCCTGCCCCGTTGCAGTGTGGGGTTGGGCTTTTTGGCCTCAGGGATTTATTCTTTTCCCCTCTGGGATTGTTTTTTTTTCCCTCATGGATTTCCACCTCCCTGCCTGTCCAGGGGGATGAGCAGGAGCCTGGAGAGCTGCAGGGTGCTGGGGGCTGGCCAGGTTTCTGCCCTGGCTGTGAGATGTCCAGCGTGCAGCACAGGCCAGAGCCATCAGCCAGGGGGTTGGTGTCTGGAGGCAGGATCCCGAGGCTGCTCCTGGCTCTGGAGCCGGGGGGGGGGGGGGGGGGGGGGGGGGGGGGGGGGGGGGGGGCGGGGGGTGGTTGCCATTCTCTGGCGCCAGACAGGACCCTGCTCACACGTGGGGCTGGCGAGAAAACAAGCAACCATTCTTCACCCAGCAGCTGGAGCTGGAGCTGGAGAGAGGGGGCCAGGGCTGGCCTGCCAGGTCCCTTGCTAGGAGGGCAGCCTCAGCGAGATGCAGAGCAGTGCCAGCGTGCTGCCAGCCGTGCCGCTGGCACCTGCTGCTTCCTCCCCTGCTGCAAAGCCCAGGGAGCCTTTCCCATCCCCTCATCCCTGCTCTTCCTCCTCCCCTTCACCCCCAAGCACCTCCTTGGTGGTGGGAAGCCAGGGCTGTATGGAATCCAGAGGGCTCTGGTTGGTGCTGGCTGTTGGGGAGCTGGGATGGCACTGATTTGATTGGAGTGATGGTGATGGAGAAGAGCTCCTGCAAACCTCAGCTCCAGCCAAAGCCAAGATGAATTTGTGAAAGCAAATCCATGACTCCTGGAGTGGCTTTTACACCCCTGAAGGTCCTTTTGATTTCTGTGTTTGTGTGAATTATTTAGATTTCATTTACTTACAACCTGCAGACCCATAAATAACTCTGCTGAGTGCCTCTGTCAGCCTGCTGGAGGCCTGCACAAGTGTCTTCATTTACAGCTAATATTCCTCCCTCTGGCTTAAGGCTTTCAGAAGACACTTAGATGAAGCAGAGAAGCAGCCAGATAATGGGGAAGGAATCAGTCCAGGCCCCTGGAGACCTTCCCTTTGCCCAGCAAGGAGGGGAAGGTCCTGAGCCACAGGAAGCACCTGTGAGTCAACCCCGAGGCTGCTTCTCCTGAGCCCAATCCCCCTGCGGTTCTGTGCAGCTGGGGAGGGGTGGAGAACACTTTGTGGAGCACGTGGAGGAGGTCTTGGGGTCGTTCCTTGTTTTGCCTTGATTTGGTCAGCTGGAGGTGGAGTGGCTGAGGTGGCTGTGAGCCGCCTGTGGTGATGTGGCAGTGCTGGGGCGGCTGCGGTCGGGGCGGTGACGGAGGATGGTTTTTGTGACCCCAGGTAATGAAGGATGCTGCTCCGGAGCTGAACGTGAGCAGCTCAGAAGCTGAAGAGGAGAGGGAGGAAAACAAGCCAGAGGGGGAGCAGGACCCAGATTTTAACCAGGTAGAGACCCAAACCGACGTCAGGTCCTGGGGGTTTTGTATCACCCTCTTGAGTCAGCAGGATGGGACAAGCCTCCTCCTCCTCAGCCACACAAGCATGCCTTAAGCTGCTGTTTCCGTGGTCATAGCACAGCAACCCTTTGGGTTTGGAGAGATCCACTGCTGCTGGTGACTTGGCACTGGGCTGGTGGGAACCTGCCCTCTGCTAGCATGAGAAGCAGGAGCTGAGGTTTCAAGGCCAGTCCTTGGGTCCCCTCCACGCAGCCACTGGCTTTCCGTGGGGCTCTTCCGGCGCTTGGCACCCTCCCTCGCATGCCTCACCACCCCCCTGGATTCTCCACCCGTTTGGGGGCTCCTGCTTTGGCTTTTAATGTTTGTGTGCCCCTGGTTTGCAGACCAATGGCAGTGCCAAGCGCCAGAAGGTCTCTCACCAGAGCTACGTCAGCTACCAGAAGCAGGGCATCAGGAGGAGCACTCGGCACCGGAAGGTGCGAGGGGAGAAGGCACTGCTGGTGTCTGCAAACCAGACCCTGAAGGAGCTGAAAATACAGGTGAGGAGCTGGGGAGGGCTCTCTCAGTCACCCCTGCAGATGACACCAGGTTGGGTGGGATGTTGACCTGCTGGAGGGTTCTACAGAGGGCCCTGGCCAGGCTGACTGAGTGGGCTGAGGTCAGGGGGATGAGGTTCAACGAGGCCAAGAGCTGGGTCCTGCTCTTGGGTCACAACAACCCCATGAAGGCTCCAGGCTGGGGGCAGAGTGGCTGGAAGCTGCCCAGCAGAGAAAGGACCTGGGGGTGCTGGTTGGCAGCAGCTGAAGATGAGTCAGGCTGTGCCCAGGTGGCCAAGAAAGCATCCTGGCCTTTGGCAACAGTAGTGTGGCCCAGCAGGAGCAGGGCAGGGATTGTACCCATGGACTGGGCACTGATGGGTAGACCTTGAGTAGGTTTAGGTGTAGAGCTTGAGTCCTGAGTTCAGTTTTGGGTCACTCACTCCAAGAAGGACATTGAGGGGCTGGAGCAGGTCCAGAGAAGGGCAGCAAAGCTGGGGAAGGGTCTGGAAAGTAGGGCTGGGGGGGAGCAGCTGAGGGAGCTGGAGCTGCTCAGCCTGAAGAAAAGGAGGCTGAGGAAAGAACTTCTGGCTCTCTACAGCTCCCTGAAAGGAGGCTGGAGCCAGGTAGGGGCCAACCCTTTCTCCCAAGGAAGAAGAGATAGGAGAAGAGGAAACGGCCTCAGGTTGCGCCAGGGGAGGTTTAGGTTGGCTCTGAGGAACAATTTCTTCCCCTTGAGAGTTGCCAAGGCCTGGCCCAGGCTGCCCAGGGCAGTGCTGCAGTGCCCATCCCTGGAGGGGTTTCAAAGGCATGGAGATGTGGTGCTGAGGGCCATGGTTTGGTGGTGCCCTGGCACTGCTGGGCTGAGGGTTGGACTGGATGATCCCTTCCAACCCAAACAGCTCCATGGTTCCACACAAAATCAGGAGCCTGCTGCTGGGAGGGGCAGGAGGGAAAGGGGCTGCAGCCTGCCACGCTGTGCAGGTGGTGCTGTGCCCCTGGGCACAGTGTTTCCCTGGGCACACAGTCAGCCTGTCTCACTCTGTTGGCACAGATCATGCATGCATTTTCAGTTGCTCCCTTCGACCAGAACCTCTCCATCGATGGCAAGATCCTGAGCGACGACACAGCCACGCTGGGCAGCCTGGGAGTCATCCCCGAGTCTGTCATCCTGCTGAAGGTACCAGGGGGGAGCTGGGCACTAAAATCGAGCAGAGGATGGTTTGGGCACAGCCAGAGGGGAAATGCCTCCTGGTGCAGGTGAGGCAGGTGAAGGCCACTGTGTGCTGGACCTGCCCAACCACTCGCCTCATTTCGTGCTTTGGTTAACAAATGCCTCCTGCAGCCCCTGCTTGGAGGAGGAAGATGCTCTTGGTTTGGGTTTGGAGGAGCAGTGTTTAGCTGAGTTGTGCTGCTTAGCCCCAAGTGTGGCTAAATTAGGGAGTGAGTGTCCCCCCTAATGTTCTCAGATGATATTTGGGCTGGAGATCCCTCCTTGCTCTCCTCTGAAGCATCAACATGATCCAGACATATTGGGTTATCTCTGCTCTGCTGAGACCCCACCTGCAGCACTGCCTCCAGCTCTGGGGCTCCCAGCACCAAGGACATTGAACTGTTGGAGTAGGGCCAGAGGAGGCCACAGAGATGATCAGAGGGCTGCAGAACCTCCCCCGTGGGGACAGGCTGGGAGGATTGGGGCTGTTGAGCCTGGAGAAGAGAAGGCTGCAGGGAGCCCTTAGAGCAGCCTTGCAGTACCCAAAAGGGCTGCAGGAGAGCTGGGAAGGGACTTGTGACAAGGGCTGGGAATGGCAGGATGAGGGACAATGGCTTTGAGCTGGGAGAAGGGAGACAGAGTGGAGATGAGGAAGAAATTGTTGAAAGTGAGGATGGAGAGAGGCTGGCACAGGCTGCCCAGGGAGGCTGTGGCTGCCTCCTGCCTGGAGGTGTTCAAGGCCAGGCTGGGTGAGGCTTTGAGCAGCCTGTGCTGGTGGGAGGTGTCCCTGCCCATGGCAGGGGGTTGGAGCTGGATAGTCTTTAAGATCTCTTTCATCCCAACCCATTTTGACTCTCTGATGCTCTGAGACCCCCACCCCAGAAGCAGCTCCCACTCAATTCACCCCTGCCCCCCTTCCCTTCCCTCCCCAGGCGGATGAGCCCATAGCGGATTACGCAGCCATGGACGATGTGATGCAAGGTGAGGGCTGGGGCTAGGGGGGGGCTGGGGCACACTGGAGGCTTTTGGGGGGCTGGGAAGGCACTGCTGTGATTTTGGGAGGGGCATTGGCAGCTGAGAGTTGTGTTGGTTGGGTTTGGGTTGTGGCATGGTGGGAAAGTGGAGATGTCAGGCGCTGGCACCGGCTGCCCAGGGAGGTGATGGAGTTCCCACCCCTGCAGGCGGTCAGGCAAGGGGTGGTCATGGCATTGGGGGACCCAGTTTGGTGGCTGTGGTGGTGCTGGTTGGACTGGATGATCTTGGAGGTCTCCCAAGGATGCTTTGATGTCACTAGATGAGAAATTTGGTGCTCGGGAGGGCAAAGATCTCGTCAGAAACATCCGCCAGGAGGCTTCTAACCTCTCAACTCTCCTTTCCCCCCCAGTTTGTATGCCTGAAGAAGGATTTAAAGGTGAGTCCAGCCCAGGCTTTTTTTTCCCCCTACCCACCCCCTTTTCTTACCCCCCCATGCTGACTTTCCCTCCATCCCATCATCTCCTGGTTGCTCTTTTCTCCTCAGGGACTGGTTTACTTGGACACTGATGCTTTGTTTTCACTGAGGAGCAACCAGAAGGGAAGAGGATTTTAACGTGGGTAGGGCATTAAAAGCAAAAAATAACCAAACCCCAACCAAACCAACCAAGCTGGATCCAGGACTGAAACTCTTTGACTCTTCCAGAAGGCAGAAACCCATTTTGAAGTGACTGCTCCCCACCTTCCCCCACCCCCACCCCCCAAAAACACAAACCCCATGCCTTATGTCAAAGCAGATTGCACTGAAGGACAACCCTGCCTTGGAGAGAGTGTGCCCGGGCTTGTATTTAATAAAGCAAGAGGAAGCTGGGAGGAGGTTTAGCAGCAGCCAGAGCCTCTCCTGTGTGCAGCCAGCGGCCCCCACACCGTCCCACGAGGGGCTGGGACCCCCCCAGACCACCTCCCTGTCAACTCCAGGAGCTCTTTGACCTCCAGCAGCTCATCCCAGCTCTCATCCGCTCTGGCACAGCTTGGAGGTCAAGCAGCTGGGACGCAGGAGGAACATCCAAGTTCTGCCAACCTCGTCCCCCCTCTCCATCCCCACCCCAAACTTCATCTCTTGAACCCAAAGCGCTGCCTTCCAGCACGGGAGGGGCTGGGGAGCTGCTGCCCCTCTTCCACGGCTCACTTCCAGACCTTGGAGTTTTCCAGAACCTCCTGCTCTCTCCGAAGTGGTTTTTAGAAACCTGGAGGCAGTTTTAAGCACTTTCACCATCTTTGGCCCCACTCTGAGCCTGCCAGGAGTGCTGGCAGCCTGCGGAGCTGGCACCTTCCCGTAGGAGGAAGGTTTCCCCCCCTCTCCTCTCCTCTCTTCAGGACTGCACTAACCATTATTGTTGCTTCTGACATCTGGAGCTCCCAGCCAGCCTCTCTGTCCCCTGCTGTGAGCGGGAACAAGTGAACTGCTTCCAGGCTGGAGGAGGAAAGGGCCCTGTGGAGCTCCCTCCCGAGCCCCATGGCCGCGTCGCTTGTGCCTGCAGCAAAGCCTGGTGCCCAGGGGCAGGTTGGTGCCACAGTAGCTGGCAGAGGATGGCAGGAGGCTGGGGCTGTGAGGGGGTGAGAGGCACACACAGGCCTCCTCCTGTCCTTTGTGCTGTGTTAGCTTCTGTCCCAGGAGCTGTATGGGGCCTGTGTCCTCTTCTGACCTCCTCCTCCTTTTCTTCTTCTTCTTGACCCCGTCCTCCTCCTCCTCTTCTTGACCCCCTCCTCCTCCTCCTGCTCTTCTAGACTGCTGCCTTCCTCCTCCTTTCCTCCTTGACCTGGTCCTTGTCCTCCTCCCCTCCTTGCCACCATCCTTCTCCATCCTCCCTTGCCCCTGTCCTCCTCCTCTTCTTGCCCCCTCCTCCCATCCCCGGTGGGTTTTGGGGTGAAGCAGCCAGCACTGGAGGGGCTGTGGGGGTGCTTCTGAGGGACATTCTGGCCCTGCCTGCCCTTTCCCAAGGTGAAGAGATGGGCAGGGGCTGGAGCTTTTCCTCTCCATGTCCCTGTCTCATGGGAATTCCCATTTGGGCTCTTCTCAATTTGCTGTGCTGGTTTTTGATGTTACAAAAAGTCCTTTCCTTGAGCTTACCTCGGTGGGAAGTCAACACTGGGGAGGGCCGGGGGCGGGGGGCGGTGGTGTTGCTGTTCCCTTGGGTCTGCAGGTCTAGAGCTGCCCTGAGGCCTGGTTTTGTCCCTTTGGGGTTAAAGCAGTGCCCGGAGCTGTGGGAGCCTGCTCAGTGCACCTCGGGGCTGCATCTGCCACCCCCATGGGCCAGGCAACCCCTGCGGGCTCCTCTTGGTGTCCTTGTCCATGTCACCCACCCAGCAGCTGGGGGGCTCCGTGGAAGCTGGCACCCAGTTGTGCCTCTCCGCTCTGGCACCCACTGCCAGCCCTTCCCCGTGCTGGGGATGTCCCCTGGAGGGAGGGAGATGGGCACTGGGTGGGGTGCTTGGGCCTGGGTGCTGGTGAGGGTGGAGGGAGAGGAGCTTGGGGTGTGGGGGGGGGGACACACTGCGAGCCGGGAGGGATGCAGAGGTGGACAAGGGGGGGAGGAGGGAGAGATGATGCAGGTGATGGGGGGAGGGACACCGAGGACCAGGGATGGGATGACCCCGAGGAGCAGGGAGGGATGCAGGGGGTGGACAGAGCAGGGTGCCCGGGTACCGGTGGGTGGAGATGGCATTGGGGGGCACCTCTGGCGGGGGGTGGGGAGGTGCTGGGTGCTGAGGACGAGGAGAGGAGGGGGCAGGCAGGTGGTCTTGGGAGGAGGGCGAGCAGGGATGGAGAGGGCTGGGGGGTGACGCCGTGCCCAGGGTAAGTGCCCGGTGCCGGTGCCCGGTGCCGTTCCCCCTCCAGCCCCCCCGGAGGGGCTGCCCCGCCCCGCCGCACGTGACGCGGCGCGGTGGCAGCGAGCGGCGGGGCCCCTGCTCCGCTCCGCTCCCGGTACCGGCTCCGCCAGCGCTCCGGTACCGGCCCCGGCCCCGCCGCCCCTCCGGTAAGTGCCGCTCCGGGGGCTCCCCGGAGACGTGTCCGCGTCGTGCCCCCCCCCGTCTCCATCCCGGTGTTCCCCCAATTCCCAGCGCAGCAGCGTCCACGGTGACCTTCAGCCGGTACCAGTACCGGGGCGGGGGGGATATGCTCGGGGCCTGGACAAGGAGGAGGACTTGGGGAGCTCACCCTCCATGGACCCCCCCCTCCACCTGCCCCTCCCCAAAATAGCTCCTCCATTCGCTGTCCCCC
>WAAF01005177.1:48196-58886 GCA_013400475.1 Tricholaema leucomelas | reverse complement strand
AAAAGTAAACCACACCAAACAAAAAAGGAACGAGAAAACACCTAAGCCACTCACTCACCTTATGGATAATCGCTAAGTCAANAGTAAGATGCAGCTCAGCCAGCAGCCCAAGTCCCAAGCAAGACTCCTGAGTGGAGAGAAGTGCTGAGTGTGTTACCTATGTTTTGACTTATGTTTTTATACAGCTCAGCAAGCCTATGAGGGAAGTAGACATCACCATTGTTCTTCTTTCACAGCCTGTAATCTAATTCTCACCAAGACATTCTTGCTAGCTTCAAACTAGCACACACTCTTAAAACATCTTTTTTTTGTTCCCTTATAACAGAAGCCATACACCAAAATCTTTCTGCTTAGAAAATATCAAATTTATATTTCTGTGTGTGAAGAAATCAAGCAATACTTACATTCCAACCAGTCATCATAGTCAGTAAATATTCTTATGACTTTTCTGAAGGGAATATATAGGACAAGAAAAAAAAAAAAAAAAACATTTTTAAAGATTTCCATGTCTATTACATTTTCTATAAAACCCTTCTGTTGATACTGCGTTAGAAAGTATGGCTGTATGCTTGATCGAACTGAAAAGATATGGAGTCTAGGCTGAGAAACCCACAAGTGCATTTCCACATGGTGAGGAAGGGCAGGAGGATTGACAGTGCCAGCACACGTTTCTGCTCATTATCTGGGGCAGGTGATAGGCCTGAGCACACCAGCCCTCCCTCCCTGACCTGACTCCCCATTCTGATGCCATAGATGAAAAGTGGGAGAATAGAATAGAATAGAATCAGCCAGGTTGGAAGAGACCCCCAAGATCAGCCAGTCCAACCTAGCACCCAGCCCTGTCCAGTCAACTAGACCATGGCACTAATTGTCCCAGTCAGGCTCTGCTTGAACACCTCCAGGGACGGCGACTCCACCACCTCCCTGGGCAGCCCATTCCAGTGCCAATCACTCTCTCTGTGAAGAACTTCCTCCTAACATCCAGCCTAGACTTCCCCCGGCACAACTTGAGACTGTGTCCCCTTGTTCTGTTGCTGGTTGCCTGGCAGAAGAGCCCAACCCCACCTGGTTACAGCCTCCCTTCAGGTAGCTGCAGACAGCAATGAGGTCAGCCCTGAGCCTCCTCTTCTGCAGGCTGCACATCCCCAGCTCCCTCAGCCTCTCCTCACAGGGCTGTGCTCCAGGCCCCTCACCTGCTTGTGTTCATGTTTGTGCTTTATCGCTAGCCATAATCAGCCTTTACTTTAGATCACAAAATTAACATGCTGCATCCACTTTATTCTGCTTAAACTTTCTGTTCTTTAACGTATATTTTATTTTCAGCAATCAGAAACTCACTTATGCACAGAGGTTGTAAGTTTCAGTTTTATCTTCTAAACTAATTAAATTATTATGGGCTTTAGGAAAACACAACATAGTTGGAATTCACTTTGCGTAGATGAGAGTGCAACAAGTATCCTAAGGGTCATGAATCAATTCATGAAAGCAAGACAACTAAACAGTTTTTCTGGGTTTGAATTTTGTGAATTTAGTTTAGCAAAGATAAGCAATGGGCAAGAGGAAATTTAAGACTGTAAATAAAATCCTTTCTCCAAAGCTGTATGCAACTGTGCAAATAAGTAACGGTTCAAAAAGCATCTCAGAACATGGAAAGAAGCTTCTGCCTTACACCTTTACATAACAAGTGATAATAAGAGTTCACACTAGTGAAAACCAGTGCTAACAATGATGGATAAGATACAGTGCATGTACAAGAGTGACACTATAAACCCTCTCAGGCAAATTAAATTCTGAAAATGAAGTCAATACAAGGCAAGAAGATAGAGCCACGAAGATGATCAGAGGGCTGGAGCAGCTCTGCTACAAGGACAGGCTGAGAGAGTTGGGGCTCTGCAGCCTGGAGAAGAGAAGGCTTCGAGGAGACCTTAGAGTGGCTTTCCAGTATCTGAAGGGAGCCTACAGGAAGGCTGGGAAGGGACTATTGACAAGGTCTAGTAATGTCAGGACGAGGGGGAATGGGTTTAAGCTGGAAGAGGGGAGATTTGGACTGGATGTTAGGAGGAAATTCTTTACAGTGAGGGTGGTAAGACACTGGAACAGGTTGCCCAGGGAGGTTGTGGATGCTTCCTCCCTGGAGGTGTTTAAAGCCAGGCTGGATGGGGCCTTGAGCAACCTGCTCTAGTGGGAGGTGTCCCTGCCTATGGCAGGGAGTTGGAGCTGGATGATCCTTGAGGTCCCTTCCAACCTAAACCATTCTATGATTCTATATTAACATAAGCTAGGAAAATTAAGAGAAACAAAACCGCTCATCACACATATAAGAGGAGTAGCATGAGGAATATCCCTTTTAATCTGTGTTATGGAGCTGAAACAGTTTCCAGTTGTTTTTGAGAGTTTCTAGAAGAGGCTATCTGAAATACTTTGCTGCTGGAGTAGCACTAATTCATAGGTATTCTAAAATCTAATGACATTTCATAGTTTCCATTGCATTTCCCTTCTCTTTCATGGTTGCTGCCTCTATCCCTTGGCATGTGGTGGGGATATTTATCTCAAAAATTCATGCCATAAATGCAAAGTGTGGTCCTTTTTTAGTTGAAAGCTGTTGTTAGATTTTGTTTTACGTTCTGCTGAATGACACTTTCAAAGCTTCTTTTCTCCTTCCCATTCACTAACTTCCAAGGTGTATCCAACTCTGCGCTAAGCAGCAGCAATCACAGCCTGCAATCACCCAACTCTATGGAGGTGTATAGATGTTGGGCATATGCATGCAAGGAGCAGATGCAGAGGGCAACCCTGGCCTGAGGGTCTCTCAGCCCCAAGGCAGCCCATGAGCTGCAGATGCTCTGGCTATGTCCCACATCAGACTTTCAGGAGGAAGGCAAGAAGGGACCTAGTCAAGAGAGGAATTTCCTTTGGTTTCTTGGCTTTGATACCTCCAGGGTGTTTTGGTTTCTGTTCTCCCTCTCCACAGAGCTTAAAGGCAGATGTTTCCTCTAAGATCATGAAGTGATGGTGACAGATCAGGGATATAAGAAGTCAAGGAATTCACATAGAGAGAACTGCAGAAGTCACAGGGGAAGTCACCATCATCACGAACCTTCTTCTGCGTCATGTTCTGCTGGTAAATGGTGACAGTCATCTGCAGGAAGACAGCTACTGGCTTTATTGCTGGGGCAATGCTTGACATTTGTAGAGCTTTTCAGTCAAAGGTCTTCACACTTAATGGTAGGGGTGGATTTTTGGGACATTATGATATTCACTCTCTCCATTTATGCTTTATGTTATGGGATGTAACGATGTTTTTTCTGATAACCTCTGTTAGCTAAGTCTTTTTCTCATATTAGACATAAACTGTATCTTTAACCAGCCATCTGCACAACACATATGCATGTGAATTTTCCAGTAAAGTGGATCCTCTTGGGAATGCATGGAGCAAATGTCACAACCACCCTCATTTTTTTTTTCAGATCAAGGCAGAAGTTCCTACTCACACCTGCTTAATCAACTTTGACAGGTTAGATCATTAAAGCAAGGAAAGGACAACATTTTACTTCTATTTGATACTGCGTGCAAAGTACTGACAAGCTCCACTTGCCAGAAGCAGTCTCTGTGCCCAGCAAGTGCACAGGCATGGTAGAGTACAAAACACAGCTTTGTCAACAACTTCTCTTCCAAATAGTATCTTTAGTGCCCATGTGCAGGATCAAGTAACCCAGGTGAATAAGATACTCATATTTCTTTAAGACCTGTCAGTAAAAGCAGCCCTGTGCTTTCAATCAGCTCTGTCTTTTCTGAAAGGGCTACCATTCAGCTCAAAGTCCACATGTCCTGGAACACCTGTTCTTTCCACAGAATCAAACAGGTTGGAAGAGACCTCCAAGATCAGCCAGTCCAACCTAGCACCCAGCCCTAGCCAGTCACCTAGACCATGGCACTAAGTGCCTCATCCAGACTTTACTTCAACACCTCCAGGAACAGTGACTCCACCACCTCCCTGGGCAACCCATTCCAATGCCAATCACTCTCTCTGCCAACAACTTCCCCCTAACATCCAGCCTAGACCTGCCCTGGCACAACTTGAGACTGTGTCCCCTTGTTCTATTGCTGGTTGCCTGGCAGAAGAGACCAACCCCACCTGGCTACAACCTCCCTTCAGGTAGTTGTAGACAGTAATGAGGTCACCCCTGAGCCTCCTCTTCTCCAGCCTAAACACCCCAGCTCCCCCAACCTCTCCTCATAGGGTTTGTGCTCCAGGCCTTTCACCAGCTTTGTTGCCCTTCTATGGACACCTTCCAGCACCTCAATGTCTCTCTTGAATTGAGGAGCCCAGAACTGGACACAGTACTCAGGGTGTGGCCTGACCAGTGTTGAGTACAGGGGAAGAATAACCTCCCTCATCCTACTGGCCACACTGTTCCTGATCCAGGCCAGGATGCCATTGGCTCTCTTGGCCACCTGGGCACACTGCTGGCTCATCTTCAGCCTTCCAGAGTTTCACTATGTATTAATACACATTATATTAATGTAGCCACAAAGTGCCTTTGCAGCTCTGCTTTCTGGCCAGTCAGGCAGGGTTACCTCACAGTACTTTGATGTGGAACAGCAACACGCAATTCACTTCTTGCTAACACTCTTTTAAAGACAAAAAGTATACAGTAAATGCTGCCTGTCCTTACGAGTAAGTTGCAGTTCTGATGTTGTTATATTCCTTGAACTGGAAAGTGTTACTCCTTCCTCTTCTATCAGGGGAAAATATCTCCCTGACAAGTTTTCTGACTCCCATTGCCTACGGTTACAGAAATGCCTCACTCAGTTCTAGCTAATTGCTGCCAGTTAGGCAAGACGGAAGTGATGACTGACTTCCCCTTGTCAAGAATTCCTGAAGCACAAACCACGAATTTGAGCAGAACAAGCAGCTTCTAGTTCATGACACTGCATTGCCTGAAAAAAAACCAAATATCTAATGTGGCCTGTGCACAGATTTTCATTGTTGCTGCCTGTTCCTAAGCCCACTGCCTTGAGTGCTCTGCACTGTCACTTCCATCTCGTCTCCTGACCCTTGATTTCTCCCTTTCAAGTCTCAGGTCTGTCACTGGTAATTATCTATCATGTGAACTCTGACATGTAACTACAAGCAGAGGACACCTGATCTCTCATGGTGCTTGCTGTTGAAATGTAGTAGGGTCGTACACCTCACAGAAATGTCACATAAAGTTCTGGCAGATTTTTCTGTGGTAGGATTTTAGCACGGTAAATGTGACCAAAAGAAGGAAATAAAACTTAAAATGACACAGTTATTCAAGCTTTTTTTTAATGGCTGTGCTAGTTTGAAGCTAGCTAGAATGTTTTGGTCAGAAGAATTAGATCCCAGGCTGTGAAAGAGAAACCATGGTGATGTCTACTTCACTCATAGGCTTGCTGAGATGTATAACAAGAGTAAAAACATAGATAAGGGAGTTCAAGCACAGCCTGATCTCTGAGCTGCATTTTTCTCTCTAACCTCACCTTCCATCTCTCTGATTAATCCACTTTGCTTCCTAACTCCCTCTAGCTGACCCTCCATTCTTCCTTGGGGCACAAGGCAACATCTGGGGTAAGGTTGAGAGGGATGTGAGATGGTGGAAGGGCAGTTGGGAGCCCCTCCTGGGGACTCAGGTTTCTGGGAGGGCTGTTGTGTTTCTGTATCACCTTTTACCTTGTATATTTCTGTATACACTGTAACTATCTGCTTGTATATTGTGCTAGCTGTAAATCTAAGCCTCATGCAATTTCCAGAGCCAGCTGAGTCTAGTCTGGGTGATTTCCAAAGTGTGAGGGGACAGGAAACACCCAAACCACATCAAAAACATTGCTTTTTTTTTTTCCTTCTTATTTTGGCACTAATTGTAGAGAACACCTGTTCTGTTACCAAGTTCAGCTGTGTCGCTCAGAAGTTTTGGGAAGCTGATTATCCAGCTAATGAATAGGAATCATACCATGTATCTCCTCTGACCCATTGTATCTAAGTAATACATAAATCAAGCTCAGGTCACACAGTATAGATTGAATAATAAATATTTCTGATGCTATCCCTGTCTTTTTGTGGTTGTTCTACAAGAGAGGTTTAATGTGTTGAATATATCGATCCATTAACCATTTATTAGATTTTAATTATACTTGCAACTTAGGAAATACCAAGTGAAAAAATGTGTATTTGTGTATTTGTATTATTCATCTCTCATTTGCATTCTCAAATTTTGCATACAGTTTTTTTTCCTTTTTGCTGATAACATTGTGGAATGCCTTATTGATTGTGACTTGCCATCATTTTCATAAAAGCATAATCCTATTGATGTCATAACACTCCTGAGGTTGTTAGACATCATGTCACGGATTAAAAGCATCTTTAATATAAGTAGCAAGAACACAGAAAGCCATAAAAGTCTCAAAACAGCAAATCTAACTTAATTTGTTGTGACAGAAAGTGAAGGTGAAGGAATTAAAACTGCAATGACTTTAATTTGAACTGTTGTAAATGTTCAGGCTGACGTGGGTTGAATTTGAATCACATAAAATCAAATTAATTTCATCCATAGTCTTTTTTTTTTGAGGATTGCCATTTCACTCAATACATTTAAGGGGCGTGTTGAGAAGACTGCAATAAGAAGTCACCTAGCAGAGTGTTTGAAAAATCAAACCAGCAAGCAGATGTTAGAAGGTTAGAAGGAAGTTCTTTACAGTGAGGGTGGTAAGACACTGGAACAGGTTGCCCAGGGAGGTTGTGGATGCTTCCTTCCTGGAGGCATTTAAAGCCAGGCTGGATGAGGCCTTGAGCAACCTGCTCTAGTGGGAGGTGTCCCTGCCTATGGCAGGGAGTTGGAGCTGGATGATCCTTGAGGTCCCTTCCAACCTAAACCGTTCTATGATTCTATGATTCTATGAATTAAGACAAATACAAATTCTTTGCAGATGAAGTTATTGGCAAACAAAGCTTGCAAGGTCATTCAACAAACCATTCCTCTCCCTTTGTCACTCCACATTTTTGAGCTCTCCTGGTTTTGCACCATTGCGTTGTACTGGTTTAGAACCGCTACTTGCACTGTAGGCAGTCATTTCACATTGTACATTCTTAGAAGGATGATCTTCACAGGGAGAGTGATTTGCCATTGGAATGGGCTGCCCAGGAAGGTGGTGGAGCCACCGTCCCTGGAGGCGTTCAAGAAAAGCCTGGATGAGGCACTTAGTGCCATGGTCTAGTTGAGTGGATAGGGCTGGGTGCTAGGTTGGACTGGATGAGCTTGGAGGTCTCTTCCAACCTGGTTGATTGTATGATTCTATGATCTACCTTAACTGCCAGGGTTTGAACAGGATTGAGCAAAATTGAGCAGAACTGAATAGTCTGAGAAAATAAGGAGAGTAAGCAGGATTGAGTAACTGAACTGATAAGGAGGGACAGCTGCAGAGGGGTGGCCTTGGGAGGCTAGCAGAGAAGCTTCTCTCTGTAGCTGAGCTGTGCGAGGAAGGCAGGCTGGTCAGCCCCAACAAGCACTGTTGTGGCTAAGTTGCTGCAAAGGGGGATTAAGGGGGGTAGTTGGTCAGGTCTGCCTCTGTGCCTGTGGACAGCCCATTGCTGCCTATGTAAGCCTATCAAAAGTACACGCCCCTGTACCGAACTCCACTGTATAGGTATGACACTTAGCTTCCACAAACAGATTGAATTTTATGCATCATGTTGGTGAGATGTAAGCTTGTGTCTCTCCCTCTCCCGCACGGCCTAGAAGAGAGGCCAACTCAACACTTTACAAGCACAGCCTCAGCGCTCTGCAGTGCTTCTCTGTGAATTTCAGATTAAGAGGACCACATTAGATGGCTTTATTGTTAAGCATGGATTGTTGAAATCTCTTTATCTGATGCAGTCTGCAGTCTGAGAAACAGAAACAAGAAAAACAGGCTTTTTCTCTTAAGCAAAAACTTTATAGCTCCTTTACAAATTTCAAGATAATGCACAGTGTGAGCTGATAAATCCTCCAGAGTGTTTATGAATATGTGTATCATTAGCTGCAGGGGGAGAAGGGATTGGCAAGAGCACTACGGATATGATCCCATTTGCATCTGCATGGTGGCAACTGACAGCTTTAAAGACAGCTCTTTATTTTTTCCTTTGGTTGTCTGCTCATATGACTCATGTGAATACAGAGTTCTGGTGATTCGTGTTGGATTGATGTGGTGTTTGTTGATTCACATGAGTGGATAATCATGGAGAGAAAGAAAAAGCTATCAATAAAGAGATGAGAAGTAGTGATATTCAATAAAAACAAGCTTCCATAACGTCTTTCCATCCCACTGCCTTTTCTCTCCTACAGTGGTGAAGATGTAAAGATGAAGATTTTCTTGCAGAACATAGCAAATATAGTGTAGCATAAATAATCCAATAACAGAAAAGGTTGTTACACAATGTAAAACAAGAGAATAGGGAAGAACAGGCAGACCAGAGAGGATTCACAGAATCATAGAAGGGACCTTGAAAGATCATCTGGTCCAGACCCCTGCCGGAGCAGGACCATTCAAATTATGAACTCTGCAGATGTTTTGAATCCAAATCTGCAACACAGATCTGCTCACAGGGATGACTGGCAATCTGACTACATCTTTACTTAATAGTATGCAGCAGACATAAAAGCATTATTTTCTGGTATCACAGAGCTAAGCCATGCTTAACAGCTCCAGAACTATGGCTTGGCTTGGTTTCAGTGTAATATTGATGACCATAAAAACCTCTTTTGGTATGCAGGTGATATTAACCACCTTTCCCAATGGTTCTCTCATGGAGAAAAGTGAAGCAAGGTCACAATGCAATTTTCATTATTTTGTTGTTTCAAGAAAAAGAGAACAGCCTAATTTATTAATCAATGATGTGTTGCTGCACTCCAATTGATACAGTAGGTTCTGAAAGTGCTATAGAATCATAGAATGGTTTAGATTGGAAGGGACCCCAAGGATCATCCAGCTCAAACCCCCTGCCATAGGCAGGGACACCTCCCACTAGAGCAGGTTGCTCAAGGCCTCATCCAGCCTGGCCTTAAACACCTCCAGGGAGGAATCATCCACAACCTCCCTGGGCAACCTGTGCCAGTGTCTCACCACCCTCACTGTAAAGAACTTCCTCCTAACATCCAGTCGGAATCTGCCCTCCTGCAGCTTAAACCCATTCCCCCTCGTCCTGACATTACCAGACCTTGTCAATAGTCCCTCCCCAGCCTTCCTGTAGGCCCCCTTCAGATACTGGAAAGCCACTCTAAGGTCTCCTCGAAGCCTCCTCTTCTCCAGGCTGCAGAGCCCCAACTCTCTCAGCCTGTCCTCATAGCAGCGGTGCTCCAGCCCTCTGAGCATCTTTGTGGCTCTCCTCTGGACCCTATGTGTTTATCTTTTCTAGTCGAACACTTCATGAGAAGTTTTGATGGCAATTATCTAGCTGTGTAGTCACCTCACTCAGCTACTCTGTCTTTTCCCAGCTGTTTAATCTTCCTTTACTTTGCTGCTCTGTAATCTCACAGAGATTTCTCACTCTGTAGTGCCTCACAATGTAAGGGGAGGGCTATGTCAGCGTAGAAATTAGTAACAGGGTAACTGGCTCAGCTTGAGGCTTTCTCCACAGCATCGCGTTACATTAGAGATACAGAGATATCCCTTCTCAGCCTTCTAATCTGTTAGTTTTCCCTTAGCACTGAGGAATTAAGTAGTAGTTCCTGTGCCAAACACAGTTCAATATCAACTTTGTCAAAATTATTCAGTGAGTGCACAAGGCAGAAACGTGCACCGTGTCACGACATTCAAGAAATGACCCCACAGCATCCTAGTCAAAGTCAGTCAATGCTGGGAGTTGCTCCACAGGATCCAGTTGAAAGGATCCATTTCAAAGCTTGTGAATAAAGTCATCTCAAATCTCATGCCAATTTATTCTTAGCTATTTCAAGGTTAGGAAATCTTACAGCTATTTATCTTCAGTATTTTAGATGCACATCTGTTTCAGAGAGTAGTATTACTTGACCTGAGAGCACACAACAGTTACAGAAATTAGTAAAAAGGGATCATTTTCCTCCTTCCTACAGTTTCTTTTGCCTTGTTTCACTCTGTGAAATGAGTGACTGCTATGATGGTGCAGCACACAGGTGGAAGCAAATATTCTCAAGATAGATATTTTCAAAGAGTATAAATGTTAAATAGATGCCAACAGGAATACTACCATGAAAGCTTTCTAGTACAGGCATGGCCTTAAATTGTGTACTGACTTCTCACTGCTTCTGAAGGACTTTTTTTTTCTGACAGACCTGTTTCTCTCCTTAAACATTTAGAGAAAGACTAAAATGGAAAAGCAGCTCAGCTATGATAATAAGCCAGAATCAATTATATTATGTGGGACTGTAAATGCTATGTCTCAGGGGATTTACTTCACTTTGTGAGACCTGTCAGTCTTTCTGTATATATAAATTTAGAAAGATACTGATAATTACAGATCTACTTAGAACATCAGGTCCACAACCTGATCTGAAATATGACTCAGTGAGGCCTGGCAGCTCTTAAGGAAAATCACTAGAAAAGGGAAGGAAGTGTAAGGGGAAACTTTTGGGTTAAATCATAAACCAAGGAAGAACTTGGTAACTTACAGCCTTCCTTTCTTTCTTTCTTTCTTTCTTTCTTTCTTTCTTTCTTT
>WAAF01005177.1:34842-47807 GCA_013400475.1 Tricholaema leucomelas | reverse complement strand
TTCTTTCTCTCTTTCTCTCTTTCTCTCTTTCTCTCTCTCTTTCTTTCTCTCTTTTTTCTCTCTTTCTCTCTTTCTTTCTCTCTTTCTTTCTTTCTTTCTTTCTTTCTTTCTTTCTTTCTTTCTTTCTTTCTTTCTCTCTTCCTCCCTTCCTTCCTTCCTTCCTTCCTTCCTTCCTTCCTCACTTCCTCCCCTCCTCCCTTCCTCCCTTCCTTCCTTCCTTTTAGCATTAATAGATTATTACTATGATTTTTATAACCTTTTCCATGGCGTAGACTACTGATGAAATTATAAATAAATCAATCCAACAACTTCTATGAAGTTTTGGTTTTTTTCACATACACTTTCTTGAATATATAATCATTAGGTGGTATTCTATTGTCTAGAATTATTGGCTATTTAAGTGTTGGTAGCTGTCTTTCTCTGTGTGCTTTGGAGGCATCAGAGTTAAGCCCCAGGAAGCAGATAAGCTCCATTCAGATGCTCTCTCACTCCCTATGGGTGGAATGGGAAAGAGGATCAGAATACCAAAAGGGAGAAAACTTATGGATTGAGATGAAGACATTCTAATAAGTAAAACAACATTGTGTGTGCAAGCAAAGTGAAATGAGGAATTCATTCATACTCCCCATCAGCAGGCAGATGTTCAGCCATCTCCAAGAAAGCAATGGTCCATCACACATGTAACAGTTACATGAGAAGACAAATGCTATCACTCCAAACACCTTTCCTTTCTTTATTCTTCCCCCAGATTTATATGCTAAGCATAATTTCATAGGTATAGAATAACTCCTCAGTCAGTTGAGGTCAGCTGTCCCAGCTGTGCTTCTTGTGCACCTCCAGCCTACTCACTGGTGAGCTAAGGTTAGAAACAGGAAAAGATTCTGTACAAGCATCGCTCAGCAGCTAGAACACCTCTAGGTACCAGCATTGTTTTCAGCACGCATCCAAAACACAGCCCCATACCAGCTACTACGAAGAAAATGAACTCTATCCCAGCCTAAACCAGCACAGGGAGTGGCAGAGCCTGGCTTTTAATCAACAAGTCATTAACTCAGGTTATCTCTCTTATGTACTTGAAAATGTTTCCAATTTATGTTTGGTTTTTTTTGTTGTTGTAGTTGTTGTTCCTTTGGTGTTTGGTTTGGTTTGGTTTTGGCTTTGTTTTTTTTCTGCATGAGATTAAATTATAACCTCAGGAAAATAAGATCTGTGAATGACATCTTTTAATGTTGATACATTTTAAATCTCTCCTGTAGTGCTCAAAAGCTCATGCCACGTTATTGGCTGCTCTAATTTAAAGAGAGGAAGGTAAACTGCATGGATGGATCATGGAGATTAGCTACTTGGATATAACTGAAGACCTTGTTCTCTATTTCATATGATTGTCTCCTTCCCAGAGAAATACAAAAATGACAGCACCTGCTCTTGCTGTTTGTTGTTAAACTCATCTGCATTTTGTCAATTATGAAATAACTCATCCTAGAAACCCAAGGGAACCTGAATTATTAAGTGAGCTAAAGCTAAAATCTAATGGGAAATCATAAGATTAATATCAATTATGCAGTGAATATACTTTTTGAAGTTTATTCAGAATAGACAGAGGCTGTCTGCTTATATATGAATACACAGCTCAGTTTTAATGCACTCTGCTTTAGTACCCTGAGTGTTATACACACAGCAAACATTACCCTCTGCAAACCATTGCAATCATTTAGGAAACCAATAAAAATAAATGGACAATATAAACCAAAGGATACTTTGTTATATATACAGGGGAAATGCTGGCTTTAGACTGATGAATGCTTTTCAGAAAGATGAAATTATATCTATAAATTTGAAGCAAGCAACATTTCACTAGGTTTGAGGTTATCCAATTCATTGCACTGCTCTGCTGCTCAGTGGGCTTTCTTACAAAGTAGAGATTAAGCTCACTGGCATTTGATGCATGCTATGGATGGAAACTTTTCGATGGATACTGTGATGGAATCATAGAATCATATCATAGAGTCATACAATCAACCAGGTTGGAAGAGATGTCCAAGATCATCCAGGCCAACCTAGCACCCAGCCCTAGCCAATCAACCAGACCATGGCACTAAGTGCCTCAGCCAGGCTTTGCTTGAACACCTCCAGGCACGGTGACTCCACCACCTCCCTGGGCAGCCCATTCCAATGCCAATCACTCTCGCTGCCAACAACTTCCTCCTAACATCCAGCCTATACTTCCCCCGGCACAACTTGAGACTGTGTCCCCTTGTTCTGTTGCTGGGTGTCTGGGAGTAGAGACCAACCCCCACCTGGCTACAACCTCCAAGGTCTTACAATGATGTAGATACACTCAAGGTTTTTCTAAGTCTTCCTAATGGCAACTCTGTCTTTCTATAGAAAAGATGTTCTAGCTGAACCATAGCTCTTGAACCCAGAAGTGATTATTGCTTTGCAAGGAGTGAAAATTTCCACTTCAAGGTCTATGGGATATGATTCTTTCATTTATGTAATACCAAAGTCTTTTTGACTTTCGAAAGCACAGCTATAAGATCTTAGCTTTGTTTCAGGCAGTGGAAAAACATCCCATTGAAGTTGTCAGACTCAGGATTTTGAAGCAAAGAAAGAGGAAAATGCAAATTTGACGAGCTACTCTCAGGTATTTTTCAAATATGTAACAACAAATAAAGTAGCAGTGGGAATAAATGGCTGCAGTGGTTGGTAAGTGACAGGTTACTGGATGAATCACTTCCAAAAAAGAGTGCAAGCAATGAGTACCTAGGCATGGAGTCATTTTGGTTTCTCCATCAGAATTCCTCCTAGGAACTGTCTTTGTGATAAGTGGATCCCTACCACCACACATTTTCTTAACATGATAAGTACATTGCCTTGACCTCCTATCACTGTAGGATCTTTGCCTATTTCATCTCAAATCAACTTTGTTCTTCCAGAACTAGCTATTTTTCTCATTCTGCAAAGGAACACTTAAGGAGCATTCAAAGCAGAGCTGATCAAAATATCAACATACAGTGCTTTTCCTGATGCTGAGTTTATAATTGCAAAGAGTCAAGTTTTTGACACAACTTACAACTGAAGAAGCAAGTAGGACCTTGTAATCATTGCATGTATCATTGTATTGCCTTCCCTGGTTTTGGTTTGTATGACATATTCCACTGTGAGTCGTTCCATATGCTGTGTGAAACACCAAAGCAGTTGAATGAAAACTCCTATTCTGATGTTGCTATGAATTTCAAGGAGATAAATGTATAAATGATGTACAAGAGAAGTCCAAGTGGGATGCTTAAGCCATCTACTGTAGCCATATTTCTGTGAGGTATATAAATGCTAAACCCCTACCAAATAACAGCTTACCTAAGTAGTAAAAATCCACCTGCACCTCTTTGCCCTGATTAAATAAGCTGTTTTCATTTCCCTTCTGAAGCCATCTTACACAAAGTGATCGAATTAGAATAGCAGCTGCATTACCCTCCTGAGAAAATCCACAGAGATTTAACCATCATGAGATGTGATCCTTCTTCTGTGGGTGCTCTGCCTGCTGGAACTCACCGTTTGTAGCTCTAAAACGCTCCAATTATACAATGTTACTTCTATTGATTTAAAAACGTCTCCTAATTCCAACTTTCCAATAACATCTGGTTTGGGGGCTTGTTTGTTTGCCTTCTGGGGTTTTTGGTTGTTTGGGGGTGGGGTGTTTGTTTTGTTTTGGATTTGTGTGTGTGTGTGTGTTTGTGTTCCCAGGCAGACTGGGAATTAGTTGATCTGTTAAGCAGGTGATGATGGCTGCTACTTTCTAAGAGATTTGAAGTAAAACCTAGGTAAGCTGTTTATACTCATTGATGAGTGCCTAGTCTGTTACTTACAATCTTGTCTGTATATCATGTTTTCTCTTTCCAGACTTAGAACTCTCTTTGCAACGTGATCAGACATCAGTGGAAGAGCTAGAACACATTTTCCTTCTTTAAACCTTGGGGTAGGATGTGTTTCTACTGGCTGCTATTGCAGTCATAGTTAAGCCAAGCCCCTACAAATTCTGGGGCACAGCTTTACACAGTAAACTATAATCACAGAACTGTCTATCCTCTTCTCTATAGGTGGCTTGAGACAGCAAGGTGTATCACAGTATCACAGCATCACAGTATCATCAGCATTGGAAGAGACCTCACAGATCATCAAGTCCAACCCTTTACCACAGAGCTCAAGGCTAGACCATAACACCAAGTGCCATGTCCAATCCTGCCTTGAACAGCTCCACGGACAACGACTCCACCACCTCCCTGGGCAGCCCATTCCAGTGTCCAATGACTCTCTCAGTGAAGAACTTTCTCCTCACCTCAAGCCTAAACTTCCCCTGGCGCAGCCTGAGGCTGTGTCCTCTCATTCTGGCGCTGGCCACCTGAGAGAAGAGAGCAACCTCCCCCTGGCTACAACCACCCCTCAGGTAGTTGTAGACAGCAATAAGGTCTCCCCTGAGCCTCTTCTTCTCCAGGCTAAACAACCCCAGCTCCCTCAGCCTCTCCTCGTAGGGCTGTGCTCGAGGCCTCTCACCAGCCTCGTTGCCCTTCTCTGGACACGTTCAAGCATCTCAATGTCCCTTCTAAACTGGGGGGCCCAGAACTGAACACAGTACTCGAGGTGTGGTCTAACCAGTGCAGAGTACAGGGGCAGAATGACCTCCCTGCTCCTGCTGGCCACACCATTCCTGATGCAGGCCAGGATGCCATTGGCTCTCTTGGCCACCTGGGCACACTGCTGGCTCATGTTCAGGCAGGTATCAATCAGCACCCCCAGATCCCTCTCTGTCTGGCTGCTCTCCAGCCACTCCGACCCCAGCCTGTAGCTCTGCATGGGGTTGTTGTGGCCAAAGTGCAGCACCCTGCACTTGGAACTATTGAATGTGTACTTTGAGGGATTATTCCTGAAAAGAAAACGAAGACTTAGCCACAGAACCAGATAGACACTTGAGAGTGTTGCCCTGTACTTGCTTAGCTCATGCAAGAAAACATTTCTTCTGTGTGCGAATGCAATGCTTTGATCACTTAAGTCATGTTTTAGTATCTCAGGAGGATATCTATAATATCTAGGTGAGGTGCATGGAATACTTGGGATCATTCAGGTGCCTGAATTTCACTCTTATGCTTCTGGAAGCTACTGAGTGTTGTTTGGACCTTGCCTCAGCTGGTTCACGTAGCACATAAGTGAAATTAAGTGCAGTTGCTAACTGTGAATTATTTACTAACAGCAGCTTTAGAAAATCTCACTAAACTTAAAACACAGTAGGAGAAGTGCACTATAAAAAGGGAGATTTTCAACGAAATTACAGGTTTATAAATTACACTTTTAAGAAGCTGCAGGCTTTTATATGCACTATCATTTTTATATGTACTATCATGTTTAATGCTTAGTTTGGCCCCTGCTGCTCAAGCAGTATTACACCAATTTTTTCTGGGCAGTCATTGCTGCACTGCTCTCATCTGCTTAGCCATCTGGGTCCTGTGGCAGTATATACCTGGTATATCATAAAAGAGAAGTGCCTGGCTCTTTTTGTCCACGCTGCCACATGCAGAGCTGCAAAAGCAGCAGGAGAAGAAGCAATGTGCTCTAAAGGTTTTTATAACGACTGGGCAGCACTTCTTTCTTCCAGGGGAAGTATAGGCTGGATGTTAGGAGGAAGTTCTTCCCAGAGAGAGTGATTGGCATTGGAATGGGCTGCCCAGGGAGGTGGTGGAGTCACCATCCCTGGAGGTGTTCAAGAAAAGACTGGATGAGGCACTTAGTGCCATGGTCTAGTTGAGTGGATAGGGCTGGGTGCTAGGTTGGACTGGATGATCTTGGAGGTCTCCTCCAACCTGGCTGATTCTATGATTCTATGAAGGGATCTACTGCAACTAGAGGAGACACTTAGCTTCCTTTGGAAGAGAACAAAGAAAGAAACTGACATTTATTCAACAGGGAAGAGTGAGGAAAATGAAGTAACTACGGAAAGGTAATGTTAGTATTTCCACTTACAATTCAGGCAGCAGGAAATCACACCTCAACTGTGTTCTCTCCATTAAAAGACTGCTCCAAGAAAGCAAAAAACCTACTATGAAAGTCATTAGCAGAGACACAACTGTGACTGGCTCCAGAGTGGATGGTTCCAAAATCTTGATGTCTGTGTACTAAGGAGGTGACAGCTGAGCCCACAGCCCAGGCTCTCAGAAGGCTCTCCCTGCACATCTCACTTTTGCCACAAGCCAGGGTGCTGGCAGCTGTTATGGGCAGACCCAGGGATTTTCTGCTGACTTGTTAAATGTACTTGTGCAAGTTAGCGGCTCCGTTACACGGCTAACCCTCTGGATACCCTGATGGCCTATATAGCTGAGTGGTGCATATGACAAGTCCCTAGCCAGGGCAGCAGATGACATCCTGCCTCTTACAGAGAGTCACTTGGGAGTCTTAAAGAGACATTGGTTGGGGGTGTCTAACTACAGAAAGCCGTGGCTGAGTGATTAACTTTTCTTCCCTTAGCAAACAGCCTGTGAGATGTAACTGGTGTGTCAGGCAGTAATCTGCTCCTCTGTGACTGCCACAGGCTCCCACGTTCCTTACTGGGAGCACATCCTCTATCACAACACCGGCTGCAAATTCAGATGAGTGCTCATGAGGGTTTAGATATGTGTGATCTTCCATACTCTTCCATTTGCAGACCCTAGACACGGCAAGCTGAAGTATCTGAAATGATTTTTGGTGATTTTAAACCTAGTGGTGCTAATCTGGCATTATCTTCTCTGCTCTTTGATAAATAATTTAAGTCAGCGTGTCCATTTTTATAACTGCTTAGTGAATTGGACCAGAGCACCAAGCTGGCTGAAAAGCAACCTGCCTAAAGCAAATTGTTCAGGGCAGCTTCTCATTCTGGCTTAGCAAGTAACCACATAAACATTTGTGCCAGAACATTGCAAAAGGTAATCTGGGGATAGAAATGAGTAGCTGGGTTGGAGATTTTGCCAAAATACTGCCTTATGATGATCTAAATCTTGTGCTGAACTCTACCCTTCATTGACTGTTGTGCAGTGCTTTGAGCACAGATCCAGGCTGTTGAGATTTTTTTAACTATAGTATGAAAACTACTGCTTTAAGCATAAACCAGGGCAATAGCATGCCCTTGTGCTGCCTCTGACTCCTACTCACTGTGAATAAAACACACTGGGATAAACTCCTTCTCTGGGGGTGCTTCTGGTGGATATGGCATTGCATGATTGCTATCTGGGTTGTACTTAGTGGGCACAGCTTATATGAAAACTGGTAAACAGAGACCCATGCAGCTGGAGAATTCTTCCAAGTGTATGGTTTAATGTCATCTGTTCCTCAGTGTTGTTCTGAGCTCTTCTGTGAAAGACTATCTAGGGACATATGATGTTCATAAAGTGCTCTTTTGGGATCCATAGCATTCCAGCAAAGACGGAAGGCCAGAAACAGGAGATGTTCAGTACTGTGCAATTACAGCCAGAGACAGCACAGTGGTAAGGCAGTCCTGGAGCAGACCCAAGTTTTCAGAGTTATTTATGCCTATGCCTACCATCCCTAGAAATTCCTCCCTTTTCAATTTCTGAAGAGCAAAAGCTGGTGAAAGACACTTAGCAAGAAGTAAACTTCTTTGTAGGAGCATCTATGTAGGGTGCTTAGCTTTCCTAAATTCAGTCCTGACAAAGCATGGTTTACTGACAGCTCCAAAGGACCAATGTTAATATGATACTAAATGACTGTAGGTCTCAAAAAAAGATACTTGTACAAGTGGTTGACAACCTACTTCTGCCACAGTTGCACATGCCAACTGCTGCTTTGCTCCAGAAGTAAACTCCTCCCCATAGACTCAGAGGGCTTCTTGCAGAATTACAAGTTCCCAATTTCCTGATAGGTCAAGTTGGCAGAAACAGTTTTTGCACAGAGAAGCAGGAGAAAGAATATTTCATAATTTCTGAGACATTCCTCAGTTCAAGTGTGTCAACAGATGGAGTGGAGATTAGCTACAAAACAATGTGATCTCTCAGGAAAAACTATTCTTGACACGATAGGGATTTTCTGATGACTCATCACATACCCATACTAAAGGATGGCTACAGTATAAATTAAATGCTAATCTTCAGTGTTTGCCTTTGATAGATAATGTCAGGAAGATGCATACATGCAGAGAAATATTGGCAAAGAAATAAAATCTATAACCTTCTCTTTATCATCTAGCCTGAAATTCTACTGTTGATATGCAGCAGGAGTTACTACTGCACGCTGTGTGTTTCACACCGCACTGAAGCTGTCTACATGGCATTTCTCAGGCTGACATGGGCTCCCTCTGCTTTTACTTTCAAGCAGCAGCCATGGAGCTGTGCCTGCTTGTGCCACACTGCAACACTCTGCTCCAGCTGCACTGCAGGGTAGAAGTTGCAAGATGCATGCTGCTGCAGCTCAGGGCTGATCCAGCTCTGCATCTTGCAGTCTCAGTGTGCTGATTGCCAAGCTCTGTTAGACCGGGAACGGAGCTTGTGTAGCTGGACAGGCCAATACCTCAACCTCTGAGGATAGAAGTAAAATGCTAGATCAAAACTACTGCTTATACCAGTACAATATATATGGTAAAGGCCCAAATTCTTGGCAATGTTCATCATTCTGACCATATTCCTCTCCCTTCTTCTTTAGCCCTGCAGCGAGGGGTCTGCCTTCAGATTTACACACAGGTTTCTTTGGCATTGCTTATAGAATCATAGAATGGTTTAGGTTGGAAGGGACCTCAAGGATCATCCAGCTCCAACCCCCCGCCATAGGCAGGGACACCTCCCACTAGAGCAGGCTGCTCAAGGCCTCATCCAGCCTGGCTTTAAACACCTCCAGGGAGGAAGCATCCACAACCTCCCTGGGCAACCTGTGCCAGTGTCTCACCACCCTCACTGTAAAGAACTTCCTCCTAACATCCAGTCTAAATCTCCCCTCTGCCAGCTTAAACCCATTCCCCCTCATCCTGACATTACTAGACCGTGTAAATAGTCCCTCCCCAGCCTTCCTGTAGGCTCCCTTCAGATACTGGAAAGCCACTCTAAGGTCTTCTCAAAGCCTTCTCTTCTCCAGGATGAAGAGCCCCAACTCTCTCAGCCTGTCCTCATAGCAGAGCTGCTGCAGCCCTCTGATCATCTTCGTGGCTCTCCTCTGGACCCGCTCCAGCAGTTCCATGTCCTTCTTGTGTTGGGGGCTCCAGAACTGCACACAGTACTCCAGGTGGGGTCTGAGGAGAGCAGAGTAAAGGGGGAGAATCCCCTCCCTTGCCCTGCTGGCCACACTGCTCTTGATGCAGCCCAGCACAGGGTTGCTGTCTGGGCTGCATGTGCACACTGCCGGCTCATGTTGAGCTTTTCGTCAACCCAGACCCCCAGGTCCTTCTCCTCAGGGCTGCTCTCAGCCATTCACCACCCAGCCTGTATCTGTGCCTGGGATTGCACCGACCCAGGTGCAGGACCTTACACTTGGCCTTGTTAAACGTCATGAGGTTGGCCTGGGCCCACCTCTCCAGCCTGTCCAGGTCCCTCTGGATGGCATCCCTGCCCTCCAGCAAGTCAGCTGTGCCACACAGCTTGGTGTCATCTGCAAACTTGCTGAGGGTGCACTCAATTCCTCTGTCCATATCACTGACAAAGATGTTATGAACTTAAAGTAAGGACTGATGCGGCTGAAAATTGTCTGGGGAAAGGCATGGACTTTCTGCATTTCAGTGAGATAATTTCCTTGGTTCAGTTCACAGGAGCAAAGACATTTTAGATAACTCTGTAAGAGAACGAGCCCTTACTCTCAAGTAAACAAAACCAAGTTACAAAAACACTGGGGTCTTAATGCTCTTATCCAAGTTAACAGCACTGTGGTGGTTTGGGTGTCCCCCCCCCCATTTAGAAATCACCCAGACTAGACTCAGTCGGCTCTGGAAATTTGAATGAAGCTTATATTTACAGCTGGCACAGTTTACAAGCAGATATTTACAGTGTATACAGTTATAGACAGAAATAGACAAGGTAAAAAGGTAATACAGACACAACTCCCCTCCCAGAAGCCTGAGTCCCCAGGAGGGGCTCTCAACCACCCCCTCACCTTCCCCTACC
Source organism: Tricholaema leucomelas (assembly GCA_013400475.1). Classification (NCBI taxonomy): domain Eukaryota; kingdom Metazoa; phylum Chordata; class Aves; order Piciformes; family Lybiidae; genus Tricholaema lacrymosa; species Tricholaema leucomelas. The sequence goes on along the minus strand of WAAF01005177.1, from coordinate 37,683 downwards.
CCTCTCAACCTTACCCCAGTCCCAAGGAAGAATGGAGGTTCGGCCATGAGGGTTAAGAAGCAAAGTGAATCAGCCAAAGCAAATGGAGGGTGAGGTTACAAAGCAAGATGGAGTTCAGCCAGCAGCCTCAGCTTCACAGCAGGCAAAGAGCCGAGAGCACAGCCCAGAGCCAAGTGCCCAAGCGAAGTGACTTTATCTAATGTTTTGCTTTTCCTTTCTACACATCTCAGCAAGACTGTGAGCAAAGTAGACCTCACCATTGTTTTCATTTCTCAGCCTATGATCTAATTCTTCTCATCAAAACATTCTAGCTAGGCTCAAACTAGCACAAGTGCTCTGTACAAATGCTGCCTTCTCAATGCCATCACTTCTAGCTAATGTTCCACTGGCAATCTACCAGCAGCACAGAAGCACTACTGCTGGCCTGCTGCACAGACGCCGAGATGATGGTGCCAGGGTGCATTTTCTAGGTTAGAGATATTCTTCTGCGCACCAGGAGGTACTATAAAAGTGGGAGTTCTATTTACTTTCACAGCAGAGGATTTAGTATGTGAAGCACACATTTGAGGGCTAAAAGACAGATGAGTTGAAGAGCCCTTGTTGACTAGAAGTAAGGTGCAATTCTGCTACCACACAAGCAGTCATAGTCAGATAAGTCTGGGTTTATGGCAGTGCCCAGGAAAATTGTTCCCTGTAGATAACTTCTGAAATTTAATATAGCACCAATCCTGGAACTTGATACATATCTTACAGTTTCTGCCTGTCTCCCACTATTCTTGGGAGTGGCAGAGTGGAATTTAGGAAGAATGAAGGAATATCAATAGAGTCTTCAAATTCATAAAGCCCAGTTTGAATTCTTCCCTCACATATAGGTACTGATGGAACTCAGTGATTTCCCTAATTAATCTTTTAAATAAGAGCACTTGACATTTTCCCTGAGGGCCATGTAACAAGTGTGTCTTTACAATAAGAACGGTGTCATTAATGGATTAATAGCTGCAATAATGCATATAGCAGCATTAATGGGATGGGTGAACTAATTTAGTTAAAATTGATGATTTTTTGCCTTTTTTCATCTACCTTTTGTACCAGATTGTTAAACAGTTATATGGGATACAGAAAAGACAGTTCTTGCCTCCATTCTCCCTATAATATCCCTTTTCCACTGGAATTTTCATTTACGCCTCTGCTTTGGTTTGTTCTCCTTCCTCTACCTGTTAAGGTCTATACCTTCACTGAAAAGAGGACCAACAGCCTTTTACATATCCTGGCAGTGCACAAAAGGAATAACTCTACTAGTTCTTGTATTTACTCAAACACTTTACCCATCATACCTCATAAACCAAGGAAATTTATATTCAAGTTAAGCTTCAATTCTTCAATTATGTTCACTGTACAGAAATAATGAGGGGAGAGGAGGAAGCTCTGTTTCTACTACATTAACTTCTCAAGGACTGCAGGAAAAAATATGTTTTGAGCCTCCTTCTTTCAAGCAAAACTATGTTTTCAGATTTATGTCTCAGATTTAAGCAGTAAGGACTAAAAGTTGAAGTTCATGCTTCACCTTATGCTATTCAGAGAAGGAAGTTGAAGCCTGATTAGCATCCGTGGTGTGTTGGATAGAGTAGCATTAAATGCAGTGAATTGTCTGACTGTGCTACAGCTATTGCAATGTTACACAGTGGAACATAAGCCATGGACAGGAGAGAGTGCACGAGTTCAGAAGTACTGATAGAGGGCTGGAATGACCTTAGAGAGTGGTGTGACAAATATAAACACGTGTGAGGCTGGAGTCTGTGGGTTTCGCCTATCTCTGCTGACGGAATTGCCAGGCACAGCAAATGTGTTGCTGAGAGAATACGAAGAATGTCTACCCCAATTAGTGTGTAATCCTAACGTAGTCCTAACACAAGTGTATGTAGCCAATTAGAGTCTGACATGATTTGTTACCCTGTTATGTAGCCTTCTGATAGAAAGTATATAAACCCATGCTTGGAATGCAATAAATGGATTTGGATTTGGAACTTGCTTGTATGAAGCCTTTCTCCCCGTCTCCTACTACGCTATTACCAATGGTAACCGGCCTGTGGCAGTGGTGTTAAGGCAAAACTCTGATATTTACTCACAGAATTTTGCCCCAGATAAATCTTACAGATGACTCACTAGTTGAGTAGATGACTGCTTTGTTCTGTCCCCTGGTAATCAGACACTCCAGTTACAGCAGCAATGAAATATTTTCACTGACTTTGACAACTTCCTTAGTTCATCTCTCCTCTAACTTTCCTGAGATCCTCAGCAGCAAATTTTCTGAACTTCAAGTTTGTTTTGCAAGTCTGAACTGGCTGCATTAGATCTTGCATATCCCTCAGTTTATGAGCAATCTACAGGAGAGTATTTTGCAACTTTCCCAAAGACTCGGCAGAACAATCAACACATTTTCTTTCTAGGCCAGATAACATTTGCTAAATAAGACAATGAATCTCAGGTTTTCTTACTATGAGTTTAGTTTTTTTTTTTAATAAACATTGGGGTCTATTTATTTTTATGAAGCATCACTTATATTGAAGAGAAAAAAAGATATTCCAGCTTGTATGAGCTGGAAAAACTGAGATAAAATTAAAGCAGACAGAGTATCTTTTACTGGAGTTCTACTAAATGACTACCCTTTATGGACAGAGGAATTGAGTGCACCCTCAGCAGATGACACCAAGCTGTGTGGCACAGCTGACTTGCTGGAGGGCAGGGATGCCATCCAGAGGGACCTGGACAGGCTGGAGAGGTGGGCCCAGGCCAACCTCATGATGTTTAACAAGGCCAAGTGTAAGGTCCTGCACCTGGGTC
>WAAF01005177.1:0-25180 GCA_013400475.1 Tricholaema leucomelas | reverse complement strand
CTCCTCCCAGATGAGACAAGAACAGGGACTCCCAGGTGACATTGGGTTCGTGCTCATGTACTGTAGATTCTCTCGTAGGTTCTTTCATTGTTGGACGCCGATGGTACCTAGAACAGAAAACTCCTAACAGCTTGTATGATACACTCTGAATTTAAACTCTCTCAGCTAAGGTTAGATTTCTCTGTGGAATACACTGCAGCAGGGTCTTTCCCAGGGCGCCATGACCCCAGATTTCCAGCAACACAATTGGCCTGGGTAGCCTGCTTGCTCTGGAAACGGCAAACCAGTAGCAGGATGAACTGCCAGGTCTAATGCTTCGGGAAATGCATCAGCCTGAGGAGAATGTTCAGAGTGAGCATGTGTGCCGGGGACCCAGACAGCCCCAGTTTTCCAACAGCTGTCATCAAGTTTCCGTGGGAGCCCTTGCTATAACTGACTGGCAGTGCCCCTTCTTCAGGTCTTAATTTAAAAGGAAAGCTGTTTCACAGACTGTGCTGCTATTCTTCATCAGATAAATTGCCCTCGTTTCAGTTTATTCATAATCTTTAATAATGCAGATGTTTCTCAGCAAGCATTTTTCATGCTAACATATTAATGCTGACAATCAGACCAGTGGATGAATTAGTCTTGCTTAGTACGGAGACATGAAGGAAATGCTCTTACAGATCCTGCAAACTGATGATGCCTGTGTCAAAGGATTACTGTTACTGAAGAAGAATGGGAACAAGAAGAGAGTGATAAAAAAAAAATGAAGAGCTCCACACTTAGAGCTAGTTGTGACTAAGGTTTATAGCAACAGAAATAAATAAAGGCAAATTTGTATGCTTATTAAAATCTCTCTGGGAAGTCAGAACTACTCATGCAGAATTTTATCTTTCTTAAACTTCTGAATTAAGCAAAAATAAAAGGAAACGCTGCAGTGAGCAGCATAATGATGGATAAACTTCACAAATATTTCCCAGGTAAACAGTGCAGTAAGTGAGATAAAAGCCAATAAATTCGGTAAATCAAATAAATCCTTTAAAAACAGTCTGGGAGAACAAGCCACAGCTGCTGGTGTCATCCTGAGTCATCTAACGGCTTATTACACAAGTTGCTAGGGCATAGCAGAGTGGAGCAGATGTACTGGTAAGCCTTGGTGTGGAGTGCAAGAAGACTGGAAAAACACTTTGGCACAGAACTGCAGAGAAGTACTGTCATGAGAAGGAGGAAGACTGAAAGCACTCGTGAAGAGAAAATACCTTGGTCGCTTAGGCCTGCTTTGCCCACATACTCTAGACTCAACTGACCCTACCTATGGAAGGTGCAGCTAGAGCAGGTAACTATTTGCTGATAGGTATTGGGTCATTCCCTGCAAAGAGGAGGTCTAGAGCGAATAATAGTGAGTTAAGTGCTTATCACCCTCATTAAAACACTGTTAGAGCTCACCAAGGAATAAGTAGGCTTCAACTACATTAGTTCAGAGATGCACTGCCCATTCTCACTTCAGCCTTCCTAGGCTAATTGTATGAAGTTCAACGAGGCCAAGTCCTACGCCTGTTTCACAACAATCCCTTGGTAAGCTTACAAACTTGGAGATGTATGGTTGGAAATCTGCAACTCAGAGAGAGACCTGAGTATTGGTTGAGTGTCGACTAAATATGAGTCAGCAGAGTGCGCAGGGGGCCAAGAAAACCAATGGCCTCCTGGCTTGTGTTAGAAATACTGTGGCCAGCAGGAACAGGGATGATCATCCCCATGTACTCAGAACTGGTGAGGCCACACCTGGAGTACTGTGATCAGCTCTGGGCTCCTGAATACAGGAAGGACATCGAGATGCTGGAGCATGCCCAGAGAAGGGCAAAGAGACTCATGAAGGATCTGGAACATATGACCTAGGACAAGCATTGAGAGAGCTGGGCTTGTTCAGTCTAGAGAAGAGGAGGGTGAGGGGAGACCTCACTGCTCCCTGCAGCTACCTGAAGGGAGACTGGATCAAGGAGGGGGGGCAGCCTCTTCTCCTTGATGCCAAGTGGCAGGACTAGAGGAAATGGTTTCAGGCTGTGCCAGGGAAGGTTCAGGTTGGATGCTAGGAAAAAGAGGGTTATCAAACATTGAAATAGTCTGCCCAGGACAGTGGTGGAATCACTGTCCCTGAAGGTGTTTAAACAGCGTGTGGACCATGGACTTAGGGACATTAGAATCAGAGAATGGTAAACATTGTTTATTGCTGACCCTTCAGTAAGGTACCAAGGGTTGGGCTCTTCCAACTGGATGTTTTCTCTGTGAAGATAAGTATAAATGGTGGCTTCTTTGTGCTAGTTTGAGCCTAGCTAGCATGTTTTGGTGAGAAGAACTAGATGATAGGCTGTAAAATGAAAACAATGGTGAGGTCTACTTCCCTCACAGTCTTGCTGGGATGTGTAAAGAAGAAAGGCAAAACAAAGATTACTTCACTTGCTTCTTCTCTTCACTGGGGAGAGCTTGTGGCTGCTGGCTGGACTCCATCTTGCTTTCTAACCTCACCCTCCTTTTTGCTTGGCTGCTTCACCTTGCTTTTTAAGCCTCTTGGCTGAACCTCCACTCTTCCTTAGGACTGGGGTAAGGTTGAGAGGGGTAGGGGAAGGTGAGGGGTAGTTGAGAGCCCCTCCTGGGGACTCAGGTTTCTGGGAGGGGAATTGTGTTTGTATTACCTTTTTTACCTTGTATGTTTCTGTCTATAACTGTATATACTGTAAATATCTGCTTGTACATTGTGCCAGCTGTAAATATAAGCTTCATTCAAATTTCCAGAGCCGACTGAGTCTAGTCTGGGTGAGTTCTAAAAGTGTGGGGGGGCGGGGGACACCCAAACCATCACACTTCTTATATGAACCCTCAGCTATAGGCAAGGGTCAGTAACAATAAAAAGCCACACCACCTTTGCCTGTGTTCTATCACCAACCAATTGTATTTATACATACAGGTTTGGTTTTTTCCCTTAGGCAGTGTAAGTGCTCTAGCAAAAAAGCTTCATTGCTTGTCTCAGTGCAACTATCAACAACGAATAGCAAAACTGATAAATAACAGAACTTTGCTCTGTGTTTTCCTAAAGGCATGCTTCTGGAAAGGAAACAAGTGTTAGTAACCATGATTAGCATTAGTGCATTTTTATTGCAAACTTCTGCTAAAGGTTATGCTAAACTGTGTTGCAGTTTACATACAGGATGCATGCAACCTTACAACCAGGGCTTTCCATTCCTGAAGCTATTTGAGGCTTGTCTATGTAACACTGTTACCACCAAGTAAATTAGAATGCAACTCAAAGCATATCAATAACTCAGTACCAAGTCCCCAAGTGGATTGTTACCTACCACTACCTGAGGGGTGGTTGTGGCCAGGGGGAGGTTGCTCTCTTCTCTCAGGTGGCCAGCGCCAGAACGAGAGGACACAGTCTCAGGCTGCGCCAGGGGAGGTTTAGGCTCGAGGTGAGGAGAAAGTTCTTCACTGAGAGAGTCATTGGCTACTGGAATGGGCTGCCCAGGGAGGTGGTGGAGTCGCCGTCCCTGGAGCTGTTCAAGGCAGGATTGAACATGGCACTTGGTGCCATGGTCTAGCCTTGAGCTCTGTGGTGAAGGGTTGGACTTGATGATCTGTGAGGTCTCTTCCAACCCTGATGATACTATGATACTAATGGTGTAAGTAATACATATTAACCTACAGTAAGAGTTACATATCTTTTCCTACCATCAAACGAAAACCTGGTTCCCCTAACTCTAAAGCAGTGGTGTTGTAAGCTGCTACTGAACCTTAGGAACATTAGGGCTGCAGTAATAATTATAGAACAGCTAGGAAGTAATCTGTTAAACTCTTTGTATAGTGCATGCTTGCTGTGAGATCTCATACTTTTGACAGTCAAGGACATGCTTTGGGTGTTTAACGTTCAGCAAGAATGACAGAAAATGTATGTTAGGTATTAATGTTAGCCTTCTGTGCATCTTCCTGCCCTCCTAAAGACTACTGCAGCTCCACAGCTCACCAAAACAACAATCCTTGTCCTTAATTATGACCTTAATTATAATGAACAAACTGACTATGGCAAGTCTGGCCTTCGATTTCAGTTCTTGTCAGTAGGAGAGCCTGAGCACTGCCCTTTTCAAGGTCTTTTACAAGATACTCTAGTAATGATTTTTTTTTTAATAAGGCATATTGCTCTCTCAGAGACAGGATAATGCTTCCATGCACTCAATGTGCAGTTATGGTCCACAGAATTAGTCAGCAAAGAATGTGGCTATGGATCTATTTGTGCACTAAATTCTCCATGCTGACAAGCACCAAGATCACAGGTGAGGTATGCACAACTATAGCACAGTTTTATATAGGGATCCTTCTAAGCTACCCAAATTGAGTGCCATTATATAAAAAACATCTCTGTGACAAAGAATTGAAAACTTACATTGTCTAAGGGTCAGCTAAGGCTGATTTGACTTAAGATTCATTATTAATTGAAGGAATTATCCAAGAGATAAGCTACAACGCAAAAGGGTAAGAATTCCTTGTTCGAAGTGCTTATTGGAAACATAGAATCATAGAATGGTTTAGGTTGGAAGGGACCTCAAGAATCATCCAGCTCCAACCCCCTGCCATAGGCAGGGACACCTCCCACTAGAGCAGGCTGCTCAAGGCCTCATCCAGCCTGGCTTTAAACACCTCCAGGGAGGAAGCATCCACAACCTCCCTGGGCAACCTGTGCCAGTGTCTTACCACCCTCACTGTAAAGAACTTCCTCCTAACATCCAGTCTAAATCTCCCCTCTTCCAGCTTAAACCCATTCCCCCTCATCCTGACATTACTAGACCTTGTCAATAGTCCCTCCCCAGCCTTCCTGTAAGCTCCCTTCAGATACTGGAAAGCCACTATAAGGTCTCCTCGAAGCCTTCTCTTCTCCAGGCTGAAGAGCCCCAACTCTCTCAGCCTGTCCTCTAAAAGATCTCTATGTTGTTGGGTATAGTAATATGAAATGTAGTGATTCTATAGAAATGTTGGAATGGTGCAGCTATTGGAATTTGATACACTGGAACAGAAGCCCTGGACGGGAGAGGGTGCACGAGCTCAGTAAGTGCTGAGTTGAGATGAAGTGGAAGGTTGGAATGACCTTAGAGAATGGTGTAACAAATACAAACAAATGTAAGGCTGGAGCCTGTGGTTTTCTCCTGTCTCTGCTTAGACACAAAGTAGGTGTTGTTGAGAGAATATGACGAACCTCTACGCTAAGTAGTATGTAATTTCTAGTGCAAGTACATGTAACAAATTGCAGTTTAATACAATGTGTAGCCTTCTGGTGGAAAGTACATAAGCCCATGCTTGGGGTACAAGAAACTGGAACATGCTTACGTTAAGCTTGCTCCATCTCTTCTAATGCCCATGGTATTCAGCCCGTGGCACTCTATTAGTTCCTTTACTGTCTTCCAGTGTGCTTTACCTTAAAAAGTTGATAACTCTTCAGAACAAACCCATTCAGAATCTGGAAATAAGATAGTTACGCAACAGCTCACTTTGCCTTTTTGTAGCTGATAGCACGAAAGAGTCCTCTGGTGCTTAGACTGAGTCCACTTTAAAAAGAAAATTAGTTTTTGCCACTCATACACATACTGGAGTTAGGGAAGATATGGCATGTAATAATAAAAACAGGATTGAAAAAGATTTACAGTAGAAGGTACTACATGCAGGAAAGCCTTGTGCTGGAGAATGAGTACTCAGAGGCACTATGTGCAGGAAAGCCTTGTGCTGGAGAATGAATACTCAGAGGTACTATGTGCAGGAAAGCCTTGTGCTGGAGAATGAGTACTCAGAGGCACTATGTGCAGGAAAGCCTTGTGCTGGAGAATGAGTACTCAGAGGCACTACGTGCAGGAAAGCCTTGTGCTGGAGAATGAGTACTCAGAGGCACTATGTGCAGGAAAGCCTTGTGCTGGAGAATGAGTACTCAGAATGTCAGAGAAGTAATTTTTATCCTGAACAAATTCTGCCTTTTCACTGTAGAAATAGAAGCCTACAAAATGTTAGCTATTTACTAACCTCTTCTATTAAACTACAAATCCATCTTAGGGCTTTATGACATAGGGTCACTTCTTCATCTCTTGATATAAGAAGAGACATTCATTGCATGTAAGTAAAAGTAAAGCATAAGATGGTGCTGAAGAACGTTATACAAGAGGGCTATCAGCAAGGTAGCTCAATGTCGACGAAACAATGGCAGAATAAATTGTGTCATTGTCATATAACTTATGTATTGTCTCTTCAAAGAGGATGTGTTATTATGTTACATTTATTCCAAAGCTTCCCATGTGCAACATGTACTTCCATGCTTCATTTTTGAAGGTGAAGCAGCAACCAGTTGTAGAGACCCCCAGCACGCCTGAAGTTGCCAGGTATCATGAGCAGATGTTCGGCAAAATTAAGTACAACTTTCTAACTTTTAGAATCTGCAGAAGGGGTATGTCTGGTATATTGGCTTCCAGAGTCACTGAAAGGGTGGTGAAATGAGTCATATCAATAAATGAGTCTAGGATTTGCTTTGTCAAAAAAGTGCAGTCTGGCTTCATGCTGCTGCTGATGTCTGGCCCCCTCACAGAAAAGAAGGAATGATCTCCTCCTCTTTGCGTCTCTTGAACTCTTGCTGCCCTTTTCTTCCTCCTGGGTTAGATGGAAGATTGGAGGCATTGGTGAGCAGCATACGTGCAGCTTCCTGCCTCAGTGTGATGGTTTGAGTGTCCCTCGCCCCCCCACACTTTTAGAAATTACCCAGACTAGACTCAGTCGGCTCTGGAAATTTGAATGAAGCTTATATTTACAGCTGGCACAATTTACAAGCAGATATTTACAGTATATACAGTTATAGACAGAGATAGACAAGGTAAAAAAGGTAATACAAACACAACAGCCCTCCCAGAAACCTGAGTCCCCAGGAGGGGCTCTCAACCACCCCTCACCTTCCCCCTACCCCTCTCAACCTTACCCCAGTCCTAAGGAAGAATGGAGGTTCAGCCAAGAGGGTTAAAAAAGCAAGGTGAAGCAGCCAAACAAAAGGAGGGGGAGGTTAGAAAGCAAGATGGAGTCCAGCCAGCAGCCTCAGCTTCTCCCCAGCAGGCAAAGCTCCCCAGCGAAGAGAAGAAGCAAGTGACCTAATCTTTGTTTTGCCTTTCTTCTTTACACATCCCAGCAAGACTGTGAGGGAAGTAGACCTCACCATTGTTTTCATTTTACAGCCTATCATCTAGTCCTTCTCACCAAAACATGCTAGCTAGGCTCAAACTAGACATTGGACATTCTATGACAGAAAAGCAAAAATATCTTCTTTGGCAATTGCATGATGCTTAAAAGAAAAAAAACCACATTCATGTGATTATATGCAGCATTCCATATCTTTTGTTATGAAGATATGAAAAATAAGACCAAAAATAGTACAAAATATGCAACCACATCCATAAATTGTTGTATTTTTACATTGCCTAAATACTGCTAACATAAACTGTTATTAAGAGGAAGAGTTCACAGCAAAAGGCAGTGAAAAGAATGAGGAGAGGTTTGGTTTTCCTTTGAAATGGAAAATGTGTATTCAAATTAATTCATCATCATAGGACAGCATCAGAAATTGAACTCAACACTTGCACAATACAATTACAGTAAGAAGCAAGCACAGTTCAAAATCAAATCACCTCTCACTTCTAATGAAGACCAGGCAAATTACAGCATTTCCTTGCTAGGAGGTACATTTCTTTATCATCAACCATCCTTGCTCTCAAGACACATTGGCATTTGTTCAGTCTTTTGGTTAGAACCAATGTTATTAGGAACCATAGATAATACATTAGATTCAGGTCATTTGAATCAGCCTTCTGGCTTTGAATGCTGCAGCTCTTTAACATATACTTTAGCCACTGAACCCTCTTGTGATGGTTTGGATATCCCCTGCCCCCCACACTTTGGAAATCACCCAGACTAGACTCAGCCAGCTCTGGAAATTTGAATGAAGCTTATATTTACAGCTGGCACAATTTACAAGCAGATATTTACAGTATATACAGTTATAGACAGAAATAGACAAGGTAAAAGTAATATAGAAACACAACAGCCCTCCCAGAAACCTGAGTCCCCAGGAGGGGCTCTCAACCACCCCTTCACCTTCCCCCTTCTCCTCTCAAGCTTACCCCAGTCCCAAGGAAGAATGGAGGTTGGGCCAAGAGGATTAAGAAGCAAAGTGAATCAGCAAAGCAAATGGAGGGTGAGGTTAGAAAGCAAGATGGAGTTCAGCCAGCAGCCTCAGCTCCCCAGCAGGCAAAGAGCCGAGAGCACAGCCCCAGAGCCAAGTGCCCAAGCAAAGTGCAGAGCAAAGTGACTTTACCTTTGTTTTGCTTTTCCTTTCTACACATCTCAGCAAGGCTGTGAGGGAAGTAGACCTCACCAGTGTTTTCATTTCTCAGCCTATGATCTTGCTCTTCTCACCAAAACATTCTAGCTAGCTTCAAACTAGCACACCTCTTGTTTGAGTACAATATGTTAATTATTCTCTATTTCTCATCTTAAGAGCTTTTGTTATGGGTTCTGGCACAGGCAATTTACTGTGGCAGGTGGGAACTGTCACCTGTCTTCTATCCCCTCAGAGGAGCAGGGGACTTTGACATTGTGTTCACTCAGCTAGAGGGGAGAAGACTAGAGGCCAGCTTCAGGACAAGAGAATGAAAGGCATGCAACCTGCAAAATGCAAGCCCACAGAGGAAGGGATGGTGGCAAGCGCAGAACAACAGATGCACAGTCAGTAGAGTACAGGCTTTCCAACACTGGATCATTCTGATAGCTTTAACCATCTGCTTCTGTGGCAAACATCTCCTATGCCTAAGACCCTTCCTGACTGCAGGGTTAAACTTCAGAACCCACCAAGAACAAGATCTGATTGTCTTCTCATCAAAGACAAATCATTTAGGACTTACTTATTCTTTGCTCTATGTTTGCTGACACTTATGGTTGCTGCATTTTCTTTTTGATATCAACAATAACTACTTTATTCTTTATCTCCTGGATTCCCCCCAGTGATGTCTGACATTACTTACATATCCCACAATAAAGCTATGCCACAAATTTAATGTCAAGTGTTCTTGTAACTACTGCCATGTATAAATCATACCTAATAATGGAAACAGTTTTCCTTTCTCCTCATAGCAGTATAACACTTTCATTAGGGAATGTAAATCTAGACGACACAGGACCTTGATCTCCCATCCTATAGGTGGGATGCTCTTACTTTTATTGGCTATGTCAGAGATCTCTTCATTTTCATTTTTTTTAATTGAGGCTGATTCAGTATTCACTGGGCAAGTGACAGCCTGATTTTACAGCTCACTCCCAGGGCAGCCAGATCTTTTGAACCTGTGCCATGTACTCAAATACTTGTCTAGCAGACAGCTAGGTAGTCATCTTCTGTCCTGTTTTCCTGCCTCTTCCCAGATGAGGATACCAATTGTTCTGCTCTCAGCTTTTGATTATGCACCACCCTCTCAAAAACCTGGAATTCCCTATTTCCAATTTTGAATCTCCACCTTTATGGGAAAGCACAGATGCTGTTTGACAAGTGAGTTCTTGTAGCTAATCATGAAGCCAATCTGTCCAATGTAGAAGAAAATTGCCACCTTTCAGCTGGAACATGGTAGCTTGCCATGGGCTGGATACCATGGGCACCAGAAGAAGAGACAGGGCAATGTTTGACGTAAGCAAGCTCCAATCTGTTTCTTGCATTCCAAACATGTGTTTTTATACCTTTCATCAGAAGGCTACAAATTGTATTGAGCTGCAATTGGTTACATGTACTTGAGTCAGAAATTACATACTAATTGGCACAGACATGCATCATATTCTCTCAGCAACACCTACATTGTGTCTAAGCAATCTAAGTCAGCAGAGAGAGGTGAAAACCACAGGCTCCAGCCTTACGTTTGTTTGTATTTGTTCCATCATTCTCTGAGGTGAATCCAACCTTCCACTTTATCTCAACTCAGCACTTGCTGAGCTCATGCACTCTCACCTGTCCGTGGCTTATGTTCCGGTGTACAATATTCAGACAGTTCTATAGAATCACTACATTGTTTAGCCTGGAGAGGAGGAGGCTCAGGGGTGACCTCATTGCTGTCTACAACTACCTGAAGGGAGGCTCTAGCCAGGTGAACGTTGGTCTCTTCTGCCAGGCAACCAGCTATAGAACAAGGGGACACAGTCTCAAGTTGTGCCAGGGCAGGTCTAGGCTGGATGTTAGGGGGAAGTTGTTGGCAGAGAGAGTGATTGGCATTGGAATGGGCTGCCCAGGGAGCTGGTGGAGTCACCGTCCCTGGAGGTGTTCAAGCAAAGCCTGGATGAGGCACTTAGTGCTATGGTCTGGTTGACTGGCTAGGGCTGGGTGCTAGGTTGGACTGGATGATCTTGGAGGTCTCTTCCAACCTGGTTGATTCTATGATTTCATTTTACTGTACCCAACAGTAGCTCACTTCCACGTGAGACAACATCTTCTTGTACTTGCTCATTTCCACATATGTGGTTTCAGAAGCCTCAGTTTGAGGCATTAATGCCAAAATCTGTGCCTTCCAAGGAAAGTGCATGCTTTTGGTAAGACAAAAGGATTAGGTAATTTATTTGCTAAAACAAGACAAAAAACAGCTGTAAAAGCCAGAAAGCCTGACTCTTCTCACCTTTGTTTGACTTCAGTTTAGTGGGATGCATAGCAACGCTGCAATGCCACTGTTGTGACTGTGAACATCCAAACCTGTCATCCAGGTGTCATTTGAGAATCACGAAATCCTGATGCTAGGAGCACCTCTGGCCTCTCTCCTTATGCTCTGCATTAGGCCATAAGAAGATCTGACAGCTGGACTGTTTAGACTGTTCCTCAAAGAGCACAAAGGTTGTTGCTGAATGACCCCCACTGTACTTATGTAGCAATTTAATAATCTGCTGCTAGGGAAGTTGTTTTAATATCTGTTTTGCCCAGGAAGTCCAGAGATGCTCTGATACATGGTACAACAGCAGGGTAAGTGAGGGAATCAGAAAGAAATAAATGCACTTTGTACTTTTGGTACAGTTTCCCTCTGCAGTCAACAGGAGGTTTGTCATGACTTCAAAGGGAGTAGACACAGGCTCCCTGTTTGAAGTTTAGTTTGCAAGCTTCTAACACATGCTACAGTGGCTCAAATTTAAGATGAAAATTGAAGGGTTGAAACCTTTAATTAAAAAGGAAATCAACAACCAAGAAAACTCAGCTTTAAAGCCATAAAATAAGAAGCTTCATCTCTAAAGAATATGATCTGAAAACGCTTGAGGGACAAATTATCATAATGGTTAGCCTTGCACCAGTGAGCTGGCATTTCCACTCCAGAGCAAAAGAGAAAGCAAAACAAGAACAGGGAATTTTCAGCTTGGCTGTGTTGATTCATTGTCATATAACAAAGAAAACAGAGGGGAAGTAAGAGGGGAAAAAAGAAAATTCCTAGCTGTTCTAACACAGATCTACTGCTGACTTCATCGTCTTTAGATTAGTGCAAAGAAGAGACTTGTTTGAAGTGCTCTGGTGAAGGTTCCTCTGAAATAAGTAAGTTCACCTATAGAGAGAAAGGACTTTTTCTTACCTTTTATTATCATAGTTTCCTCAAAAAGAAGAAGGGAGATGGTGCTCTGGCATAGTGTCCTGTGTTCCTCTGGCCATCAGAAGCAGCAGCATTTGATTCTATATCGCCCTGCCGGTATGTCCAATCCTGCTCCCTGACTGGGTTGGGCTTATGATTAAGGGAGTGTTGACTGGCTCCTCTGAGGTTTTCCTTCTCAGCTGTACTCATCTGGAAAAGGATTCATCAAAGCCCTGTGTCCCAAGCATGGGATCTGACAACTGACAGGTGTTGGAAAGATTCTAATGCATTGCCCCTCAATTCAAGAGAGATGTTGAGGTGCTGGAAGGTGTCCAGAGAAGAACGACAAAGCTGGTGAGGGGCCTGGAGCACAGCCCTGTGGGGAGAGGCTGAGGGAGCTGGGGGTGTGCAGCCTGCAGAAGAGGAGGCTCAGGGCAGACCTCATTGCTGTCTGCAGCTACCTGAAGGGAGGTTGTAGCCAGGTGGGGGTTGGTGTCTTCTCCCAGGCAATCAGCAGCAGAACAAGGGGACACAGTCTCGAGTTGTGCCAGGGGAAGTATAGGCTGGATGTTAGGAGGAAGTTGTTGGCAGAGAGAGAGTGATTGGCATTGGAATGGGCTGCCCAGGGAGGTGGTGGAGTCACAGTCCCTGGAGGTGTTCAAGAAAGCCTGGATGAGGCACTTGGTGCCATGGTCTGGCACATGATTGGACAGGGCTGGGTGCTAGGTTGGACTGGCTGATCTTGGAGGTCTCTTCCAACCTGGTTGATTCTATGATTCTATGATCTGCACTGCCATTTTCTTCCTAGAGGTTACTGCATGGATTTTCCATAGGGAAAGATAGGAAAAAGATAACTGAGATAAACAGCTGATTTTATTGAGGTAGTCGCAGGCATTGGCTCTGACATGTCATGGGAGGTGTCTTGTCTGAAGACTAAATGCATTCATAATAACTACAAGAGAGTTGATAAATAGCAGCCAAGGTGATAAACCAATTGTAATCATTTTCATATAGTTTGTGTTTGTTTGAAAGCATATTTAATAATTTTGTAAACTATTGGTGTGTCTGAGATAATAAATACTACATGGAGACAGACAATGAGGTGCTGGTGGTACATATGTTAGCCTACACAGTCCATAGCAGTCAGTCTATATGTCAGTCAGTGGAAACACTGCTGTGATGCATCTGAAAATAGTCTTACAAATCATTTTCCACTGTTCTTGAGAAATGTGTGGCAGCTTCCAACATTCCAGCTGGTTAAGACGTGACAGATGAAGTGTCCCTGTATGATTAGTAATAGGGAAGGGCAGTGTTTAAGATAAATAAAGTCTGAACCACCGATCCTGACATAAACTCAATTCCTGAATGTCTGAGAAAGATCAAGGCCATACGAGACACTCACCTCCTGTCATTCTACCTTCACCAACCCAGTATCTGCCCTGTCCATACTTCCACCATCTGCTTTTAGAGCTGATTCCTCTCTACTTACCTTTACTTGGGAGGGGAAGGACATAATGACCCTCAGGGGAAACCTCAGCAGGATACTGGCCCCCATTGGTTGAGTAGGTGTCCTCCAGAATCATAGAATCATAGAATCATAGAATGGTTTAGGTTGGAAGGGACCTCAAGGATCATCCAGCTCCAACCCCCTGCCACAGGCAGGGACACCTCCCACTAGAGCAGCTCGCCCAAGGCCTCATCCAGCCTGACCTTAAACACCTCCAGGGAGGAAGCATCCACAACCTCCCTGGGCAACCCATTCCAGTGCCTTACCACCCTCACTGTAAAGAACTTCCTCCTAACATCCAGTCTAAATTTCCCCTCTTCCAGCTTAAACCCATTCCCCCTCGTCCTAACATTACTAGACCTTGTCAATAGTCCCTCCCCAGCCTTCCTGTAGGCTCCCTTCAAATACTGGAAGGCCACTATAAGGTCTCCTCGAAGCCTTCTCCTCTCCAGGCTGAAGAGCCCCAACTCTCTCAGCCTGTCCTCATAGCAGAGCTGCTCCAGCCCTCTGATCATCTTCGTGGCTCTCCTCTGGACCCGCTCCAGCAGTTCCATGTCCTTCTTGTGTTGGGGGCTCCAGAACTGCACACAGTACTCCAGGTGGGGTCTGACGAGAGCAGAGTAAAGGGGGAGAATCCCCTCCCTTGCCCTGCTGGCCACACTTCTCTTGATGCAGCCCAGCACAGGGTTGCTGTCTGGGCTGCATGTGCACACTGCCGGCTCATGTTGAGCTTCTCGTCGACCCAGACCCCCAGGTCCTTCTCCTCAGGGCTGCTCTCCAGCCATTCATCACCCAGCCTGTATCTGTGCCTGGGATTGCACCGACCCAGGTGCAGGACCTTACACTTGGCCTTGTTGTAGAAGGCCTTGTTGTCAGAAGGCTGACACAACACTACTTTAAAACAGTAGGTAGACCCCAGCTGCACTAGGGAGGTGGTTGTGTCGGCAGAAGAGGCAGAGAGTCTGTGCCGAAGTGCCCATGTGTCCTGCAGCTGCAGTTTACTGAGCCTGTAACTCTGCCTTTGCCCCCAGGGCATGCTAAACAGCAGTCCAGCGGGGGGGCTTTCAGAGGTGCGTGCTGTGAAGCTACCGACAAGCGAAAGGAGATGTGTAATGAATTGCTCCAGAAGACCTACAAGTACACCTGCTGAGATACTACCTTCCCAGCAAGTAGACACAGGAGACAATGGAAGACTTGAGATTGAGCTCTAATGACAAGAAGGAAGAGGAAGGACATATCTGCCTGCACTTATTTCTCCCTGCTGCAGTATATAGCACGGCTGATTAAGTAGTTCAACCAATGCTTCCATCCTTAGTACTATTACTTTAACAACAAAATACACATATATATATATATATACATAGATACAAATGCACACACAAATAGATCCTTTCAACTACATTTCTTCTGAAGAGATCTTTCTCTTCCTTTCACATTAAGGAAAAAAAAATCCATCTCTCACACAGTTCATTACCAGACTAATTTTTAATGAGCTATTTCAATTTCTCCTTCACTCCCATTCCGTGGATTCAGCCTGAGGTTTTACCAGCCTCCCTTCAGAAATTAGCTCAGGTTCTCTTAGAACCTTTGAGGATATCAATGCAAAACCAGAAGGTAATACTGTTTTTTGAAATTGTACTTTATAAAGAGGAAAGAGGTGAGGGAGGAATGTTTTAATAGGGAATAGAAGCTTCCATAGAAGACAAGAGATGTTGAGGTGCTGGAACGTGTCCAGAGAAGGGCAACAAAGCTGGTGAGGGGCCTGGAACACAAACCCTATGAGGAGAGGCTGAGGGAGCTGGGGGTGTGCAGCCTGCAGAAGAGGAGGCTCAGGGCTGACCTCATTGCTGTCTACAACTCCCTGAAGGGAGGCTGTAGCCAGGTGGGGTTGGTCTCTTCTGCCAGACAACCAGCAACAGAACAAGGGGAAACAGTCTCAAGCTGTGCCAGGGGAGGTCTAGGCTGGATGTTAGGAGGAAGTTCTTCCCAGAGAGAGTGATTGGCATTGGAATGGGCTGCCCAGGGAGATGGTGGAGTCACCCTCCTTGGAGGTGTTCGAGAAAAGACTGGATGAGGCACTTAGTGCCATGGTCTAGATGACTGGATAGGGCTGGGTGCTAGGTTGGCCTGGATGATCTTGGAGGTCTCTTCCAGTCTGATTGATTCCATTCTATTCTATTCTAAGACAACAAAGAAACCCGCCCATACACCCCCTACAAAAATAAGCAACAAAAAAACCCAAAGCTGCCCAGGGAGGTGGTGGAGTCATCCTCCCTGGAGGTGTTCAAGAAGAGACTGGATGAGGCACTTAGTGCCATGATCGAGTTGACTGGATAGGGCTGGGTGCTAGGTTGGACTGGATGATCTTGAGGTCTCTTCCAACCTGGTTGATTCTGTGAAAACAAAATCCAAAACCAAAACAAAAACCTCTATGCAATTTAACATTTCTCATGCCTCTCTGCCCTCTATGTTTGATAGACATTTTCATATGCTGTAGAGGTATACTCAGTTCTGCAAGTAGCTCCCATCATACAAACACGTTTTAAAGGGTAAAGCTAGGAAAGAGAGATCATTACCCTATTTAATTAAGCATATATGCTTCTAGCCCTAAGGATTTGCAGTAAAGAGAGTGGGTTTAAAGTGGTGTCTTGTCTCATCTATGCTGGCATTTCCAGCTATGTAAATAAGCAAATACCTCTTTGAGTGCAGGAAAGTCGTTTTAAAATGTTAGGAGAACACTGCATTGGCTTAACTGTTTTCTTTGAACATACTCTTTTATATTTTTGATCAGGAAATCTAATATCATCCTTTTCTAGAGCACTTTATTCCCCTCTGGCTAAGACTAGTAAGTGCCTAACTGCTTCTACCCTGCAGTCAGACTAGTGAGTTTATGGTTGCTTTTATTATGTCCTCACTACCGTCATCTCATAAGACCGTCCTGGTTTCATGAGCATCCTTGACTTAGTGTCATAAAAAAGATGGCTTTTCTGGCAATCAGCACATAGGTTATCATGAGAAGAGAAACCTGACCACATGATTAAAGTTATTGTCAAGGTATAGTTATTGTTATATGACTTCTTCTTCATCTGTGAAAGACCGAAACAGGTTTGGGCAGAAATATTCAGCATTTTCAAGCATCTGGATGTCTGTTTGAGGGCAATGCCTTGAAATAAATCCTCCTAAATGAAAAATGTTTCTCCATTTATTGCTGTCATTAGAGGTGTCTTTTATATAGCTGAATTCCTCTTCTGCTGTGATTACCACAGGAAACACTTCTTCTATGGAATATAAATGATATTTTTTTCTGTCCTCCAGAGCTGAAGCCTTTCTACACATAACTTTCACCTCCTCTCATTTTAGGACTTCTCCTCTGACGGAATGGTAATGTCTGGCTTTGATGTCAACTTATCTTTTATCCATTTCCACAAGCATTCAAGTTACTGTCTCAAAACACCATTGTGCTCTTGCAAAAGACTGATAGGCTGCCATCAAAAAACTGATAGTGTGGTCAGGAATATCTCATACAAGGGATTATGGTTTCATACCCAACACAGTAACACAGAAGTCAGACTACTAGTTTTTTATGTACGGACTTTGTTCTAATTCATCCTCTTCAGGCTTCTGTTTCTGAAGTGCTTCTTCCATTTCCGCCCAGCCTTATGATCTGTTCCTTACTCTCTCCACTATAAATAGGCCATCAGCCAATTTTATCTTTCCTAGATCGAGGATAAATTCTAGATTATATTACATCTCTCTTAATTGTACCTAATCAATTATATACAGCACCACATCAAAGAACCCTTCTTTTTGTTTCAGAGCCCTTGGCAGTTCATATCCACTTGAATTTAACTTGGTTTTATGTTTTCATCGGTACACGCCACGGCTCCACACCCTCACCCCCTCTTTAAAGCATTTCATTTTACTGCTGTTCTCTTTGTTTTGACATAATAAGCTTCATGTCTGGCCTTTCAAGGTGAGATCTCACAATATCTTTGTCATAGGCTGCGATATCATAGTATAAGAGATGGGGCAAAGTCCTGATACAAGCCCATCCAAATCCATTCCTTGCACCCCAAGCATGGGTTTATATACTTTTCTATCAGAAGGCTACATAATAGGATTACAACATCATGTTAGATTCTGATTAGTCACATCACCTGAGTTAGGACTATGTTAAGATTACACATTAATTGGCATAGGCATTCTTCATATTCTCTCAACAACATGTCTGTTGTGTCTGAGCAGTTCTAAGTCAGCAGAGACAGGCAAAATCCACAGACTCCAGGCTTACGTTTGCTTACATTTGCT
Source organism: Tricholaema leucomelas (assembly GCA_013400475.1). Taxonomy (NCBI): domain Eukaryota; kingdom Metazoa; phylum Chordata; class Aves; order Piciformes; family Lybiidae; genus Tricholaema lacrymosa; species Tricholaema leucomelas. The sequence goes on along the minus strand of WAAF01005177.1, from coordinate 7,741 downwards.
ACACCATTCTCTAAGCTCATTCCAACCTTCCACTTTATCTCTATTCAGCACTTACTGAACTCTCTCCTGTCCATGGCTGTGTTTCACTGTATAATATTCAGATTCTATAAAATCACTGCATTTAATATTACTATATCCAACATATCTTGAGCCTCATCTCAAAACAAAATGGCATTCATGATCTCTGACACAGCAGTCCCATAGGGCCAGAGATATTCGGCCTTTTCTTTCTTACAGCCCATTGAAACAAGTAATTTCATGCAATGGCATGCTACCTCACTGCAAAGCAAAGTCAGGATAGTTTTTACTGTCTAGCTCTTTATTGTTTCTGAAGGTAGTTGACCTGCATTTGCATTACATTATATTTACATCAATGTAAGAATTTGTATGTCACATTTTCACAGGCAAATGAGAACACAAGAATTGAATTTGTCATTTGACTCTCTTGCAGCTTATTTTTTCAGCAAAGTATTAGAGAACCAGGCAGGCAAGGAGCAGGGTAGGAATGGGTCTGGAAAACAAATCAGCTTCTGTAAAATTACAGCTTAAAGCCTTAGTTGTTTAAGCAACCACTTTGAAGACCTGTGGAATGTTAAAAATGGAGAGAAGGACGACGAGGCTGGTGAAAGGCCTGGAACACAAACCCTATGAGGAGAGGCTGAGGGAGCTGGGGGTGTGCAGCCTGCAGAAGAGGAGGCTCAGGGCTGACCTCATTGCTGTCTACAACTACCTGAAGGGAGGTTGTAGCCAGGTGGGGTTGGTCTCTACTCCCAGGCAACCATCAACAGAACAAGGGGACACAGTCTCAAGTTGTGCCGGGGGAAGTCTAGGCTGGATGTTAGGAGGAAGTTGTTGGCAGAGAGAGTGATTGGCATTGGAATGTGCTGCCCAGGGAGGTGGTGGAGCCACCATCCCTGGAGGTGTTCAAACAAAGCCTGGATGAGGCACTTAGTGCCATGGTCTAGTTGACTGGCTAGGGCTGGGTGCTAGATTGGACTGGCTGATCTTGGAGGTCTCTTCCAACCTGTTTGATTCTATATGATTCTATGATATTCACAACCACTTTCCTCTATTTTTTTTAATTAGCTCTAAGAGCTTTCTCTGAACCTTAGGCAATGAAGAGGCATTCTTTGTAATCCACTGTTGCAGCTAATTCCTATTTGTGTATGAATGATTTAATTTAGAAGATGGTCTATTTCTCAGCCTTTCTAAATGAAACTTGTATTTGTTATGCAAGAAAAAATAAAAAACACCTCACAGTCAAAGGACCTGAAAGGTAAACCAGATGTTATTAGGATCATTTCAGTATTCATTTCACTGAAAATGGTTATGCCTAGAAAGTCAAGAACAGATTTTGTCAAGAAAATCAGGCCATTACTAGGTCTGTGACAGCAATATACATTTGTCTTTTAAATAAGCTTGTTTGCCCAAATGCTGTTTGATGTTTGTAAGACATTCAGTAAAACGTGGTAAGGTCAGACCAAACCAGCAACTGCAGAGCACTTCTGTGTCCTGAAAATCAGAGAAGGGCATTGAGTTTCTCAAGTCAGCTGCTGGCCTGGAAGGAGGAGAATGCTGTCTGTGAGATGTGCTGCCTAAACAAATAGGCTGTCCTGAGAAATAGGGTGAGTTAGCTCATGGTCAGCACTGTACTAGCTCCTCTACCTCTTGACTGGTGCTGACACCTGCAGAGTATTGTCCTGCAGAGTGCAGATGCACTACTTATCTTGCAGCTGGCTTAGAAATCCTAACGAAATACCTTTCTGGACAGAACAGACATCTGCAATTTACTGTTGGATGTAGTAATATTGAATGCAGTGATTTTATAGACTTGTCTGACTGTGCTACAGCTATTGCAGTATTATACACTGGAACATAAGCCATGGACAGGAGTGAGTGCACGAGTTCAGAAGTACTGATAGAGGGCTGGAATGACCTTAGAGAGTGGTGTGACAAATAGAAACACGTGTAAGGCTGGAGTCTGTGGGTTTCGCCTATCTCTGCTGACAGAATTGCCAGGCACAGCAAATGTGTTCTGAGAGAATATGAAGAATATCTGTGCCAATTAGTGTGTAATCCTAACGTAGTCCTAACACAAATGTATGTAGCCAATTAGAGTCTGACATGATTTGTTACCCTGTTATGTAGCCTTCTGATAGAAAGTATATAAACCCATGCTTGGGGTGCAATAAATGGATCTGTATTTGTAACTTGCTTATGTTAAGCCTTCTCCCTGTCTCTTCTTGGTATTGAGGCCTGTGGCAATTTACCTCTAGAGCTGCCCACCTTTTGAAAGACATAAATTCATCCCTCCTACTTGAATCTCAGAACACTGATGTGATAACACAACTCTACTAAGTCCTAGATCATCTGAAACTATATATGTGTTCCTGGTGCTTAACATATCTCTCATCAAGTACATTGCTACAAAAATGGATGTCAAACCAGAAAGGCACAAGCAAAAAGTACAGATTTTATAGCTCAAAGGAACTACTTCAACCAGTTCTATGTTCCCCCCAACATGCTTTGGCAACATTCATACCTTCTCTTAATCGTTTGGCTAAGAAGGACGATTAGCATTAGCATTTGGAAATCACAGAATCACAGAAACATCCAGGTTGGAAAAGACCTTCTGGATCACCAAGTCCAACCTATAACCCTACTCTACAAGATTGCCTTAAACCATTTCCTTAAGCACCACATCCAGATGGCCCTTAAACACATCCACTGCTACTTAGCACTGGCCCACTCCTCTCTGAAGCAGCCACCCATCGCCAGCTGTGCTTAAAATAATAATCACTGGGTCATTCAGGCAATGACTGACAGTTTGGGAGAGATCACCATCAGTTTCCATACATATTTGTTTCTCTTACAAGCAACTTTTGTTGACCAGATCATAGCACGGGCACCAGCTGCACTCCCTCTTCTCACCTTTCCAAGCTGCTCACCTTTCCAAGCATATTTTGGCCTGAGTTGTCTTAAAGAAATATAAAAATCATCATTTGAAAACTTGCCAGTCTGCTACTGTGCTGAACTTTGCCAATCATGTAAGACTATGTTGGTGTTTACTGTCCTCCTAAGAAAGCAGCTGGTCTTACAATATAAACCATCTCAGCTGACAAGAGAATCTGCAGGTTGTGACTGACAACACACACAAGGTGAATGTGATCACCAGATGTGTCAAGTAAGAGTTTCCAGGAGAGAGAGTGAATTTTCATTGGCATCTCAGAAGGTGTTGGTGAGACCCCATCGGGACTACGGAACACATCTTTTGGCCATCAATAGTCTGCAAAGATGAACTAAAGCAGTGTGCCCAGGTGGCCAGGAGAGCCAGTGGCACCCTGGCCTGCATCAGGAATGGTGTGGCCAGCAGGAGCAGGGAGGTCATTCTGCCCCTGTACTCCGCACTGGTTAGACCGCACCTTGAGTACTGTGTCCAGTTCTGGGCCCCCCAGTTTAAGAGGGACATTGAGATGCTTGAGTGTGTCCAGAGAAGGGCAATGAGGCTGGTGAGAGGCCTCGAGCACAGCCCTACAAGGAGAGGCTGAGGGAGCTGGGATTGTTTAGCCTGGAGAAGAGGAGGCTCAGGGGAGACCTTATTGCTGTCTACAACTATCTGAGGGGTGGTTGTAGCCAGGAGGAGGTTGCTCTCTTCTCTCAGGTGGCCAGCGCCAGAACAAGAGGACACAGCCTCAAGCTACACCAGGGGAAATATAGGCTCGAGGTGAGGAGAAAGTTCTTCACTGAGAGAGTCATTGGCTACTGGAATGGGCTGCCCAGGGAGGTGGTGGAGTCGCCGTCCCTGGAGCTGTTCAAGGCAGGATTGGACGTGGCACTTGGTGCCATGGTCTAGCCTTGAGCTCTGTGGTGACAGGTTGGACTTGATGATCTGTGAGGTCTCTTCCAACCTTGGTGATACTGTGAGACTGTAAAGTACAAGCAAAGAAGGACTGCTAGGAAGATGAGGGAAATGAAGAGCACATTGTATGAGAATCTGACAAGATATCTGATGAAGGGAGTAGCAGCTCCATCCTACCTAATCTTTCCTTACTCTTCTTAAGGATCCAGCCTCCCTTCTATAAAAACAGCCATGAACAGAACTGAACAAGAAAAATAAATATATATATAAAGCCATATTAACCATCCTGTCTATCAACTATGGCATCTGCAGCTTCTAGAAATAACTCAGTCTCAATAAGCAGTCTGAAATTCTGCAGCTACAAAAATATGAAAGCAGTGCAAATACACAGAACTGGAGGTGCTCTGCCAAATGCCTTGCAACGTCACACTGACCACACTGACCTGCTGTTGTCCTTACCCAGGGAGACAGTGTCCACTCTTCTACATAGGCTGTCAATAGGTGTCGGGTTTGTGATCTTCTTGACTTAGTTACAGACTTACAATGAGGAACTGAGGATGCACAATTTCTCTGCTACAAGTAGCCACATCCACAAACCAGAAGGACTATAAGGAGTTTCTGTTGAGTGCTGCTTTATGTTACCTCTTTCTTTCAGTAATCTGTATACCCACTCTGTGTAGTTTCCTCCAAAGAAGGATTGACTCTAGGGTGTTTTCCTGGTTTGTTTGTTTGTTTTCCTATTTGACAAGTTGTAGCAGCAACTTATCCTTCAGAATGATGTAATTGTGCATGATCCAAGTCTTTTCCCTTTACTCTTACAAATTCAGCTTTTGCTTCTGTCCTGCTGTTTTCCTTAAGGCACCAATACTCTCTCATTCACTGACCTTATTCACTGATTCTATACTCACAGTATCACCAAGGTTGGAAGAGACCTCATAGATCATCAAGTCCAACCCTTTACCACAGAGCTCAAGGCTAGACCATGGCACCAAGTGCCACGTCCAATCCTGCCTTGAACAGCTCCAGGGACGGTGACTCCACCACCTCCCTGGGCAGCCCATTCCAGTAGCCAATGACTCTCTCAGTGAAGAACTTTCTCCTCACCTCAAGCCTACATTTCCCCTGGCGCAGCTTGAGGCTGTGTCCTCTTGCTCTGGTGCTGGCTGCCTGAGAGAAGAGAGCAACCTCCTCCTGGCTACAACCTCCCTTCATGTAGTTGTAGACAGCAATAAGGTCTCCCCTGAGCCTCCTCTTCTCCAGGCTAAACAATCCCAACTCCCAAAAGTAAAAAGAAGTCTGGAAATCAAAACAATGTTTCCTGGGAAGGAGTGGACAAGAGAGAGACAGCTATCTAGGGTGGCACATGCAAAAAGATCTGATGGACTGGATGGACTGGCATCCCATCCTAGCAAGCCCCACACTGGGCATCGAAATTAGAACATGGTGGTTAGGGAGTTCACCTCTCCTCTATGTCTGAACTAGAAAAATCAGCTCAAACAACCACAGGAGTTCACACACACACACACACGATCACCAGGCTAACTCAGATGGCTGGAAGTTAAAAGGAATCTGTTTTTACAGCACAATATTTACAACTATTTACAGCTATATACAAGTTAGAAGTAATACAGAAATTAAAAACCCCTCCCAAACAGCCAGACTGCCCAGGAGGGTTCCCAACCAAGTCCCTCCTTCTCCCCACCTCTTGTTATCTCAGAAATAACCAAAATAAGCCCTTGATGAAAGCTTACGTGATTAATTCTGAAGATAAGCAGACATGAGATGCCAGAGTAGCTAAGGGATTAGAAGGAAGTGATTAGGTCGAGTTACACCAGTTTCCAAGCAAAGGAGTTAAGGCAAGACATAGCCAGGCACACAGACTGAAGAAGTGAGAAACTTTGTTATTGTTATGACCATTTATGTCTCTCAGCAAAACCAGTGGGTGATACAGACATCACTATTATTTTCTTTTCACAGCCAATGGTCTAATTTCTCACATTAAAATATCCCAATCAGCCCCAAACCAGCACAACAGAGAACACTCCATGTGTTTTTTTTCTTTTATCCATGGTCACCTGCACATTTTACATCTAACAAAAGTGATTTGTGCCCCCTCACACTCTCATGGCATAAATCATAGAATCATAGAATCAACCAGGTTGGAAGAGACCTCCAAGATCATCCAGGCCAACCTAGCACCCAGCCCTAGCNCACCTTCCAGCACCTCAACATCTCTCTTGAATTGGGGAGCCCAGAACTGGACACAGCACTCAAGGTGTGGCCTGACCAGTGTTGAGTACAGGGGCAGAATAACCTCCCTCGTCCTACTGGCCACACTGTTCCTGATCCAGGCCAGGATGCCATTGGCTTTCTTGCCCACCTGGGCACACTGCTGGCTCGTCTTCAGCTACTATCCACCAGTAGCCCCAGGTCCCTTTCTGCCTGACTGCTCCTCAGCCACTCTGTCCCCAAGTCTACGTCTGAGAAACAGAATTTTCTCAATCTGAAAGGTAAGAGCCTTCTTGTCTGTTTTGAAAACAGCATGTTTCAGGAAAGATGGAGAATGTTCCATTCTTATGAAAAAGATAGCAATCAAGGAGAATAACTGCTTCCATCCTCTGAGCTTTCCTTGTCTTGTCATGGCATGAGCCACGGTGTGTATGAACAAATTCAGAAGGGTAAACTTTTCTTCACTCTTTTATAATAGACTATCCTCTGGCTTTAGCATATGGCCAGGATATCACACAGAACAACAGTTTCTTATTATAGATTAGGAACAGCACCGAGCCAACTGCAGTTTCAAACCCATCTGCCCATACAAAAATAGTTCCTCACTGGGATCTTCCCTCTAATGCTGAAATATTTCTGCCCACAAACCTTTTCTTTCCAATTGTCTTGGGAAACAACACACCTTTAAATGTGAATGACATAATGAAAAGGGAGAGAGTGCTCCCTCTACCCCTCCCCTGGTCTGGCATGAGGCACGAGGCTCACAGTTCTCCCAGTCATGCTGCAATAACTTTATAATGCACAGCACCATTGTGCTGGTTCAGATTCTGTGAATGGGCACATGCAGGATTTGCCTTGCAAGTAAACTGTAGTGACTAGGCAGGCCCCCTCTGTGGCCTGTAAGTTTTGCCTCACTGCAAAGATCTGTAGCTTTCCCTGGATCTGTCCCCTCTTGTCCAGTTCCAAGTTTTCCATTGTTCTTCATAAAAGGGAAAAAAAACCCAGCAGTGTGCAAGGGTTGCAGGGGTTTTGTGCCTTCCCCCACCCCCAAGTCGGATTGCTTTTTGCTCATGTGTTGTGGTCGTTTGGGTGTTCCCTGCCCCCCCACACTTTAGAAATCACCCAGACTAGGCTCAGCCTGCTCTGGAAATTGAATGAAGCTTATATTTACAGCTGGCACAATTTACAACCAGATAGTTACAGTATAGACAGAAATAGACAAGGTAAAAGGTAATACAGAAACACAACAGCCCTCCCAGAAACCTGAGTCCCCAGGAGGGGCTCTCAACCACCCCCTCACCTTCCCCCTACCCCTCTCAACCTTACCCCAGTCCCAAGGAAGAATGGAGGTTCGGCCAGGGGAGTTAGGAAGCAAAGTGGATTAGAAAAGAAACAGAGGGTGAGGTTAGAAGAGAGAAGCAGCCTAGCCAGTTCCCCAGCAGAAGTGACTTCATTTACGTTTGGATTCTTGCTTTTATACATCTCAGCAAGCCTGTGAGCGAGGCAGACACCAGCCTCGTTTCCCTTTCACAGCCTGTAATCCAGTTCTGCCCACCAAAGCATTCCAGCTAGGCTCAAACTAGCACAGGTGTATTTTGCTGCCTGTTATTTCCCCAGCTCCCCTGGTTTCCCCTAGACAGCTAGCTTTCCCCC